>OX352772.1:237002681-237252681 GCA_947095535.1 Poecilobothrus nobilitatus
TAATAAAATTTTATTCATATAATCTATTATTAAATCGCTTATGTTGACATAGAATAAAAATAGATTGACATAGATAAAAAATTAATTCGGAAAAATAGCTCATGTCGTTGTAAGAGTTTAATATGTGGACATAAAATATTGTAATAATTGCTTAAGTTAAGGGAAGCTATTTTATGGCTACATGAAGATGAACGAAAACATTTTTTCTTTGAATTTAAAATAACCGCTTATGTTGCCTTAAGCTGCAATAACTAATTAAATTTTACTTTTTTATCAAACCCATGTCAAATTAGACCATAATTGCAAGTGCAGGTATATATAAACTTTCGTTAATAATACTTCGTTTTATGCACTAAAAACTTACATATTTAGTTTTAGTTTATTATTGTTAACGAAAAAAACATTTTACTTTTTACAAAATATAAGAATAACCATAATCTCTTATCTCAAATAAGCCTTTATGTTATGTTTTAAAGAATAAGACAATATTGAACATGTGATGTTTTTCTAGCAAGTTCTTAACTGAAACAAAGTTTTTCTAATGAGTGTTTTGGTAAACTAATTTCTCATTTATAAAATTGATTTATTATAATAAATATAAAAACAAATTTTTTTGTGTTCATATCTTGAAAATTTTTATATTTTTTTTCGAAGAATAATGTCAAAACGTACTTTAAAAATACTAGAACTAGCTAAAAAGCAAAATGAAAATAAAGTTTTAGTTAAAGATAAAGGTAATATTTCATAATTTTCTTGAAATATCTAGTTTAAAATTTTTAAAATTTTAAAATATAAATTCATAACGATCTAAATGCAGATGCAACTATTATTGATGATTTTGATGACGATGATAATGTTAATAATCCAAATTGGCTGAGATGGCTCAACAAATTGCATTTAATCTTTTAAAATTGCCAGCTCAAATTTCTACAAATGAAAAAGATCTAATCATAATCAAGCTACTCACCAAAAAAAAAAAATAAAAAATAGCATAGTAATAATAACATGGGCGACTTTTATATAAATGTTAAAGGGAATATTCTACCAGCAAGAAAATTTAAGTCAACAAATTCAAATTGTCGTAGAAAATGTGAACACAGAAAAGGAAATATTTGATAAAAACTTGTTTCTTGTATCGTATAATCAACAAATTTTATTTGTTAACAATTTAATTACTATATGTGATACAAAAACCATTTCTTGAAATAAAAATTTAAATAAACTTTGTAATAGTCAATATCGCATTGAATACCTTTTAGAATCCGAAAGTGTAAAAACTGGAGTATGCCAAAAATGTTTCAGGCAGTGTTTAAATGAAACGGAAAGTTATTTAAAAACTGTTATTAAAAAAAAAAGAAATTAGAGCACTCTCGTGTTGAATTTGTCGATTATCGTGGTTCACGTAAAGGAGCGAATAAGTTAAGTGAGGATATAATTAGCAATGTAAAAGCACATATTAATAGTTTTCCGAGTTATGAAAGTCACTACTTAAGAAGAGATTCAACTTGCAAATATTTCCATTCTACTTTAACATTACTTAAAATGCATAAATTTTATTGAGAAAGGAATAGGTCTCGCCCAATTTCTCTTTCATCGTACACTAAAATATTCAAAAGTAAGAATATTTTTTTATTCTTTTAGAAAAGTTCATTTAAATTTCATTTTTATTTTAGCAACGAACATAAAATTTAAAAAACCTAATATTGATACCTGTTCAACATGCGATTCGCTTAAGGAAAAAATCGACATAATATGTTAAAAATAAAATAATGCCAATAAATAACAAATAAATAAATTTGAAACTGAATTCACTTTACACCACAATAAAACTGAATTGGTTTACGAATCAAAAAGAAATTACAAACTGTTAGCTCTTAAAAATTCGACAATTAAAACATATACCTTCAACCATAATATAATATCCAGAATGTGAACTTATTACTTAATTGCATAAAATATGAAAAAAGCAATGGTAAAAAAAAACAATGAATATTTGAAAGAATATAAAGAAGATTTCGAAGCAGCTTTAGAAAAAAATGAGGTGATTACGGCAATAGCGTCAAGCTACAGGAAACGAGTTGAAGAAATCAGTTCAGTGCAAAGAAAAGACCATATGACTAAAAACATTACCACTTATGTTGGTTAAATACCCACCTGCACTTGCAATTATGGCCTAATTTGACATGGGTTTGATAAAAAAATAAAATTTAATTAGTTATTACAGCTTAAGACGACATAAGCGGTTATTTTAAATTCAAAGAAAAAAATGTTTCCGTTCATCTTCATGTAGCGTTAAAATAGCTTACCTTAACTTAAGCAATTATTACAATATTTTATGTCCACATATTAAACTCTTACAACGACATGAGCTATTTTTCCGAATTAATTTTTTATCTATTTTTAATCTATGTCAACATAAGCGATTTAATAATAAATTAAATGAATAAAATTTTATTCGTTAAAATACCGTAGCAAACTCAATATAAGCTTATTTTTCATATTTTTTTTCCGCATTCCTAGTTTTTGTTCTGACTTAAGCTGTTTTAATCATTTTAGTGTTGTGGTTTTGACGATATTAATACTAACTGATTTATGAAGTAAAAGTATTTTTATTGATATTTAAAATAAGAAGTGTTTTTGTTTTGTGACTGTTGATTACAATAATATTACAAAATCTTGTTAAGGAAAAATAGATATTTTGAATAAATTTAAAAGTGTAGCCTACCTACTTTAAATAGAAAAAACCTTATAAATATTCTAACCTAAAGAAAAACCTAAAGAATATTCTAAATATTCTTTAAATCAAAATTGGTTAAGTAGTGTTTAGTTAAAAATTTAAATTTCGAATATTCTAAATATTCTTTAAATCAAAATTGGTTAAGTAGTGTTTAGTTAAAAATTTAAATTTCGAATATGACTTTACGGTTTCTACGTATACTAGAAATGGCACGCAATATTGTGAGGTCACAACCGGTTCACAATAGTAAGTTTTTGTAATAAATGTAGTAAAATTGAAGGTTTAAACTATATTTAATTTTGTTAGATTTACTTTTTTTTACCCAGCTATGAACAATGCTACCCTATTTTTGCAAACTAATGTGTCATTTTATAAGATGCAATTATGGACGCATAATTTCGAACGTGAAACAAATAATTCACATTGCTTCATGTGACAGAAAGCTCTCAGGAAACATGGTGGTAATGAAATAGCTTCGTGCTTATTAAAACATTTGAAAGTACTAGATTTAATAAACAACGTCAAAACCGTGATGTTATATAACGATAACTGCCCCAGATAAAACAAAAATTCATATCTTAGTGCGATGTTTTTGGAAAATTCTAAAAATATTGAATGCCGACCACGCTCAATAGGGAAAAAAAGAAAAATACTAATGTACATATACAGAATACATACGATTAACTTTGTTCATACCGTTGGAGTAAATAACAAATTTTATGTAATTGATCCGATCATTGGTTGATGTGCCAAGTATAATGTATTGGGTGGGTACCCAAATGATATTTTATTCTTTCGTTTCAATTTCAAATCGGTTTTTTTCCACTTTTTACATTAAGTTAGTTTAATTTAGTTGCAACAAATTTTTATAGTGTTTTTTAATTTCTTATTAGTACAAATTTAGTGTGTCTGACTCTGACACGGTAGTGTGCGAGTACGATTCCGGCTGAAAACATAATATATTTTTTGTATATAAATTACAAATAATAACTTTTTTTCTTTTTATATACTGCATTATTTAGCAAAGTACAAATGTAAGGAATCAAAATAGGATTTTAAAATATATTATATTTATTTTTTACAAATGTTCTTTAACATTTTTTTTATAGTTTTTTTTATTAAATTATGAATTCTGACTATAATATACTCTTTCCACTTCAAACTTGTCCTTTTTAACATAAAGTTTTCATTAGACCAACATATCCAGGAAAATGTTAAGAGATAAAGCTAAAAAAATATCCATGACACATTTGAAAATATCCACGAAAATAACCATAAATATCCACGAAAACATGTTCTCTGAATATGTTTTGCTATAAAATATCGTAGATATTTATACCCGTACGATAGGATCGGGTATAATAAAATTACTCCTCCGTTTGTAACACCTCGAAATAAGCGAGCTAGATATACCTTCAAAGGTATGGATCGGATCAGAAAAAAATTCTAAGACTTTTGAGCCATGTCCGTCCGTCCGTCCGTCAGCACGCTAACTCAAAAACTAAGAAAGCTAGAATGTTGAAATTTACACAAAATATTCTGGGAATAATTTGTAGGTTCCCTAATTTGGTTGAGTTTGGACCAAAACTTAGGGTAGGTCTCGAACACCTAACTTTTAGATCCTCACACTTTTTTTGAAATAGAGCTATGAAATTAACTGCTGATAGATCTCATAAAAATATTAATTTTATTTTTAATAACTTTTTTTTGTAGCCCCACCCGTTACGGAGCTACAGCTCCCCAAAGGTTCAAAAAAGCTCTATATTTAAATTGTTATAGCACAAGTTGTATAAGGTATATATTCATTTTGAAAACGCCAAACGATTACTACTTTTATTAGCTTTAAAAGTATATATACAATAAATATACATTTGTGGCATACGGTGTCTTAATTTACCGTTATGCGAAACTCAAATTTTGCAAAATCCTTTAACCCTTCTATCTTTTAAACGGTTTAAGTTGGAAACTTGAAATTTTGACAAAAGTTAGATCTTTGAAAATAAGTATGAGTCATTTCAGAAATTTCTTTTGTATCACCCCCCGTTTAGGAGCTGTAAGGGGTCAAAAACTGAAAATTTCCTATTTTTAAACACCTGTAACTTGAACACCTGTTAAAATTTTTTTGAAGTAATACACAAAAATTAAAGCTTCAACATTATACTTTTATTTCTGTTAACAACTTTTTTTAATAATATAGGGTTACTTTATAATTGACGAAAGTATTACTTGGTTTTTTCAAATTTTCTAACAAATTTCTTTAACGAATTTTTTTTGCATATTGTTTTACTCGATAATTTGAAATTGTTGAGGATATAATGCGTAGTACAAAAAAATGTAAAGAAATAAACAACATAACGGTTGCTTGAAGAATTTTTATTTATATGATATTGTTATACATACATACTTATATAATATCATGTTTATTTATATATCGTATGTCACTGATGAATGAATGATAAGAGTATAGATGTATATTATATAGCGCCGTATTTACATACATATATGTATTTTATTGTACTTCTAAGAAATTATTCTGTCAATGGAATATTTAAATATAATATAATATAATATTTAAAATTATATTTACTATTTTGTACTAAGTAAATTTAATATAAATTTACCGCTTAGTATTAAATGGTACTATAGAATATTTGAAAAAGTTTTGGATTGATAATCGTTATGTGGAAGGTTAGAATCTGCTTTTGAAGAATGTACATATTAACATATAGTTTGAATATATGTACAACCCATAGTTTTCGAAATTATAAAATTCACCCAAATTATTTTAAAATACTAAAATATTAAAAAAATAATATTGTAAGCAGAGTTAGCTGTTAGCTGTGTTAGCTGTGAACATACTAACGGTTCGTACGGGTATCTAAGACTTGACAAAGGCAACTGTATTCTTCCTCCTTTTAATACATATGCAAAAATTGTATATCTTACAAAAAAATTTCTCACACCGTGGCATTTAAATTTTGAAGTGTCAAGAAAATAAATAAACATTTCAAAACATAAACAAAGGTTCAAATTTTTTTTTTTATTTTTTAGCGAGAAACTACATATATTAAAATAACTATATATGTATTATTTTAGGCATAAAAATATTATTAATAAACTACATACATATGTATATTATTTTTAACAACTTTATAAATAAAAAATTTTAAATTGTTGCAGTAATATTTTGTAATACTATGATTTTTTTTCTCCCTCTTTCTAAAGTTGCGATAATATCGGAAAAAATTTCTCAAAAAAACCAGCTTTAAAAAGCGAATTTGATTTTAAAAACAGACAAAATTGATTTTGAAAATTTGGACGAATTTTTTTTGAAAAAAGACAAATATAATGTTAAAAAGGACAACTTGAACTGAAGAGTATACATAATATACATAGTTTTATAAAATAAGATTTGTTCATTTATTACAAAAGTCATTATTAAAATCATTTTTTAAACGTTCATATAATTTATATTCTAAATCTTTTTCCGTAAAACATTTACTAAGTACTAAAACATTTATAAATTTTTTTTTCTAAACTATCTAAATAATATCTACATAAAATTTTCAATTATTAGATTCAAATACATTTTTCATATTCAAATTTCAATAAACAGTTTAAAACACTTTCGATTATTACTTTTTTATTTAATTTCAAAAAATTTCAATTAACAATTTAAAATACTTTCGATTAATATTTTTTGCCACTATGTACACTATGTATAAAATTAAACAAAGTTGTGCCTTTAAAAATACATTGCGATTCAATTATAAATATTCCTATACTTTGTACTATAACAATATATAGACACAATAACAAAGTTTCGCCTTTAAAAAAGCATTGTAAAAATAGTATGTACCTACTATGTACCTAAACAATATTTCGTTCATTTTCTCTCTTACAGTAATTTCAATAACAGAATGGTTTTGAAAAAAAGTAACATACATTTTACCTAATTTTACTAATGGGTTTTTTTTTGTTTGGTAGCTGTAAAAAATGCATTAATATGTGTAAAAAAAGAGTGGCCATATTGTAATAGATTAGATAACAGCTTTGGTTTGTTGTTTCTCTTTTTTTCGGCACTTTAACAATTTACATATAATATAACACAAATTTGTTATTATTTTTTCATAGAAGAAAAAAGAAAATAACAAAATCAATTTTTTATTGTATAAAAAGTCAAGCAAAGCAAAGAAAAAGAGTACAATTTAAACAAATTCCAAAGAATAGAATAATGAGTAATTATATATTATATATATTTGATATTACCAGAAATTATATATATATAATTTCTGATATTACTATATTGAAAATCACATAGTGGCATAGTGCATGTGAATGTGAATGTTTATCTTATAATACAGGCATAATTTTTTTTTTCTTTGCCATGGCCAATGCAATATGTGTGTGATTTTGAATATATAGTAAATAAAAATTAAATAGTAATATCGTAATATCAAATATGTATAATGTATTACATACTGATTTCTATTGGAATTTATTTGTTTTTTTGGTACACTTTTTGTAACTTATAAACTAAATTTGTGGTGGGGATTTTTAGGAGTAATTTTTTAAACCAAAATTTTAGAGTTTAAAAATTTAGTCCACTAACGCAAACAAAAACTCAAATAAAAATTTTTATGAGGGTCAAAAAAATTTTATGTGTACATACGTTTCATTCTCGTTTGGAAAATTAAAGAAAAAAGTTTTTGAAACGGTCGTCGCAGTTTTAAATTTAACAACAAACTTACCTTTCAATATATATATATACAGTTATATATTTAACAAATTGCTATATGTATTATAGATTTAAAATAAAAATATTATTTTATAAAAAATATCCAATTTCCACTAATAAAATCCAAAAAAAAATAGTCCGTTAATTTGAAAATTTATTAAAATATATTCTATTGGCAAAAAGAAATTATGTTCACAGATTATTCTGTTTTTAGGTATATAATAAATATTATTTAAAAATTACAGGGAAAAAAATCGTATGTTACTTAAATACAAAAAAAAAAAATTTGTTTTATGCGTGTTTTTTTTTAATATTTATTATCTACCTCTCGCAACAAATTTTGTTTTAAAATGAAATATTTACACACACATATAAAAGTAACGACTATCGAGAGGAACAGTGTGGAAATAAAAAAAGAGGAAAGTAGTCACGAAACGAAAGAGGACACTACTCGTGTGGAAAGGCCCATTCACATGCAATATTTACATTAAAATGTCAATATACTACTATATACAGATCCACAAACGAAAAAATTTCATATTTTTCAGTAGCCAGAAGAGTTCGTAAATTAGATACTGTTATACTACAAAAATTTGCATGTAACACAAATTTGTTATTGTTGTCATTGAATGTTCTGAAGAAAAAAGAAAAGAAGAAAATAACAACAAAATCAATTTTGTGTTATACAAAATGCGAAACAAAGAAAAAGAATACATTTTTCAAAGAATAGAATAATGACTAATGAGTATGTACACATTATACATACATATATTTTGATATCACTATTTACTACATTCTAAATTACATAGTACACGTGAATGTTTATCTTATACCATAAAATTTTTCTTTGCCTTTAAAAAAAACTAACGAATTACCAGACAGATTGGTTCCAATCAAAAGGTGAATGTGGGTGAATGTTGCAACCATAGAAAAATGATTCTTGATTATCTTATGTATATTGTTTTTAACTAGAAAAAAATTGTTATTGGACTGTTAAAAACTTCGAATCGAAATCGGAATCAGATGTTTGAACTGAAGAAATAAATAAATAAACATACATACATACATTTATCTATGTACTTAATTGCTGTAGTTTTTCATATTTTGTTTTATTTCAGGGAAGTTGGTTTAGTCAGTAAAATTCTGAAACTACTAAAAGGTATATTTTTTCTTAGTATCTTTTCAAGATTACCACCACCCTTAAGGTGATAACCCAACGCTCGCGTCACTTTTAACGTCGCTTTGACGTTTAAGTAGAATACATTGATTTAAATAGAACTCGAAAATAGAGATGAACAACTTTCTACTTTTACTCGCGTTGACAATAAATTTTTAGTTTTTTATTTGATTTTGGTTGTTGGTCATAAAGCGACGCTAGCATTTCGTCTTTATTTTATATAGAACGCGACGCTAGATGCGGCGCTAGAAGCAACGCTGGGTCATCACCTTTAAGGAAAAAAAAATTATTTTAAAGAAGAAAAAATTATTATTTTTTTAGAAATAACAAGACTTTTTAAATATAAAAATTAAATATAAAGTTATATATAATGACATATTTAATAAATTTAATTGCTTAAAAGTTTGTGTTATTTTAACAAAAATTTATTTTTTTATATTATATCGTCCAGATATAAATATCTGCCGATATTTTTAGAACCCTTTTGTCGTTGGCATGTGGGCCATCTCGGTACAAGTATTAAATTATAATTATATTTAATATTTTGTTTACATTATTTTATAATGTTTTATATATTATTTTTGACCTGATCCGGGTTTGAACCTGAGACCTTTCGCCTGAAAGACCGGTGACTTACGCACTGCACCATTGGTCAGATAACAAAAATTAATAAAACAAAAAGTCTTTATATAATTTCTGTATATGTATATGCGCCATCTCAAAATAATAAATTCTTCATTAGCGAAATTCAAATATTATTTGAAAGCCTAAATTTATATAATTCACACAACTTTTATAATATTTTTTTATAGTATTTTTTTATAATTCACATATAATAACTGGACACCTTAATACTGAACATAGCTCTTAGCTAAATAGCGTAAACTATCAAAGAGGCATACAATTTAATAAATGGATATAGGAATAAACAAAATTAAACATTGAATTAAATTATATTTAACAGACTCTCCAACATACCCAAGAACAAATTTTTTTCTTAGACTTAGTTTTACCAAATGTAAGAATTAAAGCAAAATTCTCAGAAAACCTAAAAAACCGGCAACTGTATAGCATATGATAGCGACCATAGAGCAATATGTTTCTCTAGTTTCTTTTTGTAGAAAATCTACCAAGTAATTGAAAGTGAAACCAAACCAAGTAATTGAAAGTGAAAAAAAATACATATTTAAAAAAAACTAACTGTAATAAATTTAGAAAACGGTTAGACATATATTACTAAAATGAGTACAGAAACTCTAATACCAATATACCATTAAAAAGGAAAACATTAGTTCGAACGATCAACACTTTTTAACACAAAATAATATAAACTAGTACTTGCCAGCTGCTCGAGAAAATCTAGATTAAAATACAGCAACATAGTGTACATCTTGTAAATAAAACTTTAAACTAAATAAGTACTTTAAAGAATATTAGGTCAAGAACTATGTAAAGTAATGTAAAGAACTTTTAAATTATTAAAAACAAATCCTTAAAATTGGACTACATATTATGCCAAGTATACATATATTAATAAGAGAATCACATATAAAACATTTTATAATTACAATTACTTTTTTTAATTACATATTATTTTAAAATTTTCATGTAGACAACTTACGGCGCACGCTTTTATATGCACAGTAAGATGACGCAGTAAAAAGCCAGAGAGTTCCAGTACGGAAAATATAATTCTTTTTTTTAGCATTAAAAAAAACGTATTAAAATTTTTTGAAATCATAAATTCATATTTATATATTATTCATTCTCATAAATAAATTTATTATAAAGTCAACTCAAAAATTTATTATTATTTTAAATTATTATAATATATAGGCATTTACATATTAGTTCTTAACTGAAACTCATAAATTTTGCATTTTATATGAGACCTATTATTTTAAAAATGTGTCAATTCTAAAACTTTCAAATGTGCACCCCATACATTGCAAAAATTTATCTATTATTCAGTAAATACGGTATACATGTATTTGTAGGTACTTATTTTTTAACATTTTTAAAATTCACACTCGATCCAGTCAAAAAGAAATCGATTTGATGATACTTACTAAATTGTAATAGTAACCTTTTTCAACATTTTTGAATATTTTAAATTCCAAATCTTTCAAATGAGAGAAGTTGTTGAACAATTTAAAAAAAATTCACCACTGGACTGGCACTGACCACAATACAATATACAACATACATAAGTAAAATCCTATAAACCAAAAAAAAGTAATCATTTACATTTAATTTAAGGAACAAACATTTGTTACTGTCTCTTAAATTTTCATATTGTTATTGTTAATATTGGTATGTCTCACGTCATGTCTGTTATCTGGTTGTACTCTGTAAATTAGTACTTGGTTAGTACTATACTGCGCCACTCTTTCAATGACAAAATAATATAGATAATACGTACCACAAATCATACTAATGGGCCTTGGCCATAAGTGCATAACTGCATAAAATACTACATACATTAAAATTTGAACTTTTTAAAATAGAAAATTACATAATATTTAAATTTTTTTAAAATCAGCGCCGGCGGAAGATATGTGCGGTCTGTGCATCTGCACAGGGCGCAAATTTTGAAAGGGCGCTAAAAAGAACAGAAAATCATACTAAGTAAAAAAATTTAGTGAATGAAAAAGTTTTTATTTAAATATTTTTTCACCTGTATAAAAATTGCATTTCATTATGTAAAAAAATTAAAAATCTCACTTAAATGTTAACAAAAAATTAAAAATGTTTCTTCCTCACTTTTATATCTGCGAATTTTGAAATGAAAACAAGAAATTTTAAAGGAAATTGAAGTAGGTGATGCTTCAATTTCCTTTAAAATTTCTTGTTCAATCGAGATTATAGCAAGGGAATTCAATCTTTCTTGATTTATAGTAGTCCTTAAGAAAGTTTTTATTAATTTTAGTTTTGAAAAACTCCTTTCTCCAGTTGCAACCGTAACTGGAATTGTTAAAAATATTCTGAGAGCAAGCCATATATTGGGAACAATGCATTGCAGTTTATTTGTTTTTATAAAATTCAATATATATATAGGCGTCATATTAATTTTTTCTCCTTTAATAAGATTACTAAAGTGTCGTAGTTCACTGAAAAGTTGATCACCATCTATATCACTATCATTTTTATCTGTAAGAGCTTCTTCCAGATCCTTGCATTTTTTCTGTAATATACTTTCTTCAGGTAAATTAAATAAATCAAGTAAAAATCCGAATAAGTTATTAAAATGTTCAATTTGGGTAAACCTTTCTTTTACTATAGCATTAACTTTTGCTACAATGATGTTATAAATTTTTTCTTTAAAGAATTTTTGCGGATTGTTTTCCTCGATCGATTCATCCACAGGTAGTGTTGATTTTCTTCCTCTTTTATGTGCAAAATTTGAATCTACCTATTTCTGCAGCCATTTTCTTAGAATTATCTATATATTTTGTAAATATATTATCGTGATTCAAGGACTCCAAAAAAATTACGCACTTTTTCAAAAATATTATTGCAGCATTAAGATTGCTTTCCTTTGTTTGTAATAATTTACTGCATATATTAATATTATATAAAATATCGTACCAAAAGTTAACGAAAACTAAAAACTCAAATTTAGAAATTTTTTGCTTGAGTGTTTTTGCCAAAAATCTAGAACTAGAATCAAAATGCTCAATTTTAGACATCTCATCTAATGCAGCAATTATTCCATTTATTTCAAATTTGAAGACTGTGACAGCATCAATTCTACATTCCCATCTTGTTACACATAGAGATTTAACATGCCTTTTCACATGCTTTTTGATAATTTGCCATCTAGCAGATGCAGAAAAAATGTTAAATACAGCTTGCACAAGACCAAAAAACTCAATAGCTGGCGCAACACAATTTACTGCATCACCAATAACCAAATTTAACGAGTGGCAGCCACAATTCATAAAAAAAAGCTCTTTTATATTTATCTAAAATTCTTTTTTGTACTCCCTTATTTCTGCCAACCATATTAGCGCCATTATTATAACCTTGCCCTCGGCAATTTTGCATATCAATGTTAAAATGTGTTATAATATCTTCAATTGCAGACGCTAAATTTTTTCCTGTTGTACTATACACAACATTAAAGGTTATGAAGTATTCCTTGGCAGATATTGGCTTGTTATTATCTGATATATTGTTGAGAGTTCTTAAAACAAGTGACATTTGTTCTTTATGGCTTAAATCAGTAGTGCAATCGGAAATAATAGAAGAGTCTTTTGCGCTTTTAACAATTTGTATTATTTTTTCCTGTACAGACGCTCCCAAAATATAAATAATTTCATTTTGTATTTCTTTCCCACAGCAATGTACATGAGTTTCGCAGATTTTATTTTACGCAAATGTCCTGTCATAACTGGGTCTAAAACCCCGAGCAGTTCCACCAAACCTAAGAAATTGCCATTATTTTCTGCGATCGGTTGTTCCACGAAATGCTAAATTATGACTAGCTAAATATTTTGTAATATCAATCAGCCGCAACAAAACATTCTTCCAATGCAGCTTTTCCTTTTCAACAAGTAAAATAAGTTCTTTATCAATAGTCATTTTCAATCGAAGTCTTGTAGAAGCTTCAAACCATATATCAAAGCATTTTAAATGATTGGGAGAAGTTTCATGCGAATTTAGAATTTGGTGTATGTGTATCCAATCAGAGTTTCCTTCTTGAGCCAATGATAGTTTTGAATTTCCTTCAAATAATTTACAACATAAACAGAATACTTTATCAACAGTTTTAGAATAAATCAACCAAGTTCGCTTAAATTGCTCTCTATTTTTAGCTTTTCTATTAAAAAGACTATGCGAAAAGCTTCGCTTTATTTTGTCGTTTAGTGGGAATTTAAAATTTAAATCAATATCATTGTGTTTTGCTGTTACCAGTATATGGTCAATTTGTCGTTTATTTAATATTTTTGGATATTGGCTGGGATCGTTAACATTAAAATTAAAAGTTACCTGTTCCTGTGGTGAATCGTTGCTATTACAGTCCTTATTACGTGTGCCTTGATCTAATGTTAAGACAACATTTTCAACTGGGACTGCGATTATAATAGAAACATTTCCAGATTTTTCTTGATCTTGCGTTATTGTATTCTGGCTTGTATTATTAAGCTGGTGTTCTGATTCTTCATCGGAGTTCGCCTTATCTTGATGAGAACTATTACAATTTCCATAATCAGTCTGTTTTTCAAAAAAATTCACAATTTTCTTGCTTTGGAGGATAGATTTTTTCATTTTTAATTTTCTTTTTCTGTTTTCCGAACCAGACAGTTTTTTTGATGGCATTCTGATAAAAACTTATCTGAATATTATATCGCACGTGCAAAATTTGGAATAAAGCTGAATAATCAAATAACGAAGCGTAACGTTTAATGGTACACAAACAAATGATACTTTAGAATTATTGTTTAATGTGATTTTGAAAATGTGCATTTCTCATGGCATTCTACAGATATTTTTTTTAATTTTTTTTCAACGGATATTTTGTTATATTTTTTCAAAGTGCTATAATTTAACGATTGATTTGTAAAGTTTGTGTTAAATATGACAAAGGGATAAAGTTTTAATTTTCCTGCTAAAAACTGTGAATTTTAAAAAAAAATTATGAAAGTTTAGAAGCGCAATATTTATTTTGCACAGGGCGCCAACATATCTTACGCCGGCACTTACATACATAATAATATATTAATATACATTTCATTCTCTTAAATATTTCTTAACACAAAATATTTATTAGTTTAGTACTAAAATTGTAAGTTCTAAATTCTACTCTCATGTTCATTAATATTATTCTACATTTCTACATTAATATTATTCCTGTACGCTAAAATTTTTATTGTTGTTTTTACAAAATACATATGTAAGTATATGAATTATCCTACTACGGCTAACACAATTATTTTTTTTTAACTTAAAAATTTCTATTTATTAATAGAACCGTATTAGTTTTGAACGTAAATATAATATGCATGCATATATAAACAAACATATACATTCACATTTAATAAAAACGTTTCAAATTTATTTCTGTTCGTTTAAGCATGAAATTTAAGTTAAGCCGAAAGTGCATACTAACATAATATGTATGTATGAATATTATGAGATGACGTTATGTAATCATGTTGTAACCATGTGTGGTTACATACATACATTCGATGATTCGAGGTATTAAAAAAAGTTTTTTTTTATTCTTATTATACATGCATACATACATCTTTACATATTGTAAATCAAAATAGAATCCATTTTTTTTTTAAATTTTATTTTCTGATTTTTTTTTAAATTTTATTGTCAAATTTATGAATGGGTACAAACATGCCTCTGAGTAAACGTTTTAGTTTAAATAAAACACATCCATACTTACATATGTAATGTATGTACATATATGCATTTGGTGGTTAAAAAAAATAGACACTGTATCTATATTCTATAGGTACAAAAAATTAAATTCGTAAATCGTAATTTTAATTTAAAACACTCCAAAAAATTTATGCTATCAAATTTACAAAATATAAAACATACCAACATAAAAATATATGTATTATATAAAGAGCTTCTGAAACTTTTCATTTACGTAATTATTAAAAACAAAACATAAAATTTCAATAAAAAAAAAACAAAAATTGAAATTTATTGCAAATTTAATCTAAGTACCTAATAATTTATATACTACTTATACATATATGTACATACATATATTATGTCTGACAATTAAACTAAATTTAACTATTATCTATAATAATTTTATTTTAACTATTATTAATTTAGATTATTATAATAACAATATAATTTCTAACTTAAAATATTTTTTATCAGTGTACTAAATTTCATACAAAACCCAAACAAAATTTTTAAAAAATTAAAATATATTAATAAAATCCACCAATCCAATCCAATTTAAAAATTTTTACACCCTCATATCATATTCTTATAATCATATTCATATTCTCTATAACTCAGTGTAATAGATAATACTAATCATAGATATGCGAGAGGCAAACACAAATACATATTTACATTTTGAAGTATAAATAAGTACCTACCTCAAAAAATATTACTACGATTTATGAACTAATAAAAAGCAAGTACTAAAAAAAAAGAAAAAAAAAAGAATCAATATGTAAATACATAGAAAGTCGTGTAAAAAAATGCATATGTGACAAGAAATTTTGATAAGCTGTAATTCGTAAACTACCACCCCGATCGAAAAGGTGAAACATATTTTGTGTAAATCCATGTAAATCGGCCCAGTAGTTTTCTATGAAAAGGGACCCAAAAAACAATGCTGGCGTATTTATATAATGATATTTCCAAGCTAAAGACAACAAATTCAGGTAAAATCATCTTAAACAATCCATCTGAAATATTTAAAACACTAGGTACTTACATACAGCAAACCCACAATGTAATATTTGCACATAATAATACCTTTCATGGCAGAATAACTGAAAAAATTAAATTATTAAAACAGAGCGCGAAGCAAAAGGAAATAGAAAATTTACTCTGTGTAAATTTAGTGATAAAAATAAATCTTCAAATCAATATATTGAAAATTCTTCCTTCATTAACTTTAGAGATCTTATTAAAAAATTTAAAAACTTGAAAAACAAAACTAGTTACGGTGAAGTAGTATAAATATGGGGTTTCTGGCGCTGTCACAATCAGCTGATAGTCTTTTTGACAGTTGTTTGTGTCTTTTGAATGATTTTCAATAGGATTTTACGAGTTATATTTGTCCAGGGAGTTATTTTTAATAGGATTTTTATTAGTGGTTAATGTCTTGAGAATGATTTTTAGTATGTTGTTAGTAGGTTTTAGATAGATGTCGTTAGTAGTGGTGAATGGGAAAAATAATGAGATTAATGGGAAGTTAATGGGAATATTTAATATGTTCTATTGTTGATAGATGTCACAATTTTTGAGTGAATAGTACTAATGGGAATGTAGTAATAATAATAAAACGAGAAAGAATACAGTTGCCTTTGTCAACTCTTAGATACCCGTACGAACCGTTAGTATGTTCACAGCCTGTCACTCTGCTTACAATATTATTTTTTTAATATTTTAGTATTTTAAAATAATTTGGGTGAATTTTATAATTTCTAGAACTATGGGTTGTACATACATTCAAACTATATGTTTATACATTCTTCAAAAGCATATTCTAACCTCCCACATAACGATTATCAACCCAAAACTTTTTCAAATATTCTATAGTACCATTTAATACTAAGCGGTAAATGTATATTAAATTTACTAAGTACAAAATAGTAAATATGATTTTAAATATTATATAATGCGCACGTAGTATATTTATATTGTTATAAGTATATCGCCATACATTGCAATATTTCTTTAAAAATAAGTACAATAAAATACATATATGTATGTATGTAAATACGGCGCTATATAATATACATCTATACTCTTATCATTCATTCATCAGTGACATATACGATATGTAAATAAACATGATATTATATAAGTATGTATGTATATCAATATCATATAAATAAAAATTCTTGAAGCCACGGTTATGTTGTTTATTTATTTACATTTTTTTGTACTAAGCATTATATCCTCAACAATTTCAAATTACAAGTAAAACAAAATGCAAAAAATTCGTTAAAGTAATTTGTTAGAAAATTTGAAAAAATCAAGTAACTTTTTCGTCAATTATAAAGTAACCTTATATTATTAAAAAAAGTTGTTAACAGAAATAAGAGTATAATGTTGAAGCTTTAATTTTTATATTCAAAAAAATTTTAACAGGTGTTTAAAAACAGGAAATTCTCATTTTTTGACCCCTTAAAGCTCCTGTAAGGGGGGTGATACAAAAAATTTTTCTGAAATGACTTATTTTCAAAGATCTAACTTCTATCAAAATTTCAAGTTTCCAACTTAAACCTTTTAGAAGATAGAAGGGTTAAACGATTTTGCAATAATTCAGTTTCGCATAACGGTAAATTAAGACACCGTATAGCACAAGTATTTATTTATTATATACATGTTTGTAAAGCTCATAATAGCACCTAATCGTTCAGAATAATCAGATTGAAGATATAGCTTATAGAGCTTGTGTTATAACAATTTAAATATAGAGATTTTTCGAACTTTGAGAGACTGTAGCTCCTTAACGGGTGGGGCTACAGAAAAAAGTTGTTAAAAATAAAATTAATATTTTATGATATCTATCAGCAGTTAAAATTTCATGGCTCTATTTCAAAAAAATTGTGGAGATCTAAAAGTTAGTTGTTCGGGAGCTACCTGAAGTTTTGGTCAACCAAAAAAAATAGGGAACCTACAAATTGTTCCCAGAATATTTTGTGTAAATTTCAAGATTCTACCTTTCTTAGTTTTTCAGTTAGCGTGCTGACGGACGGACGGACAGACATGGCTTATTCGACTCAGAATTTGATTCTGATCCGATCCATACCTTTGAAGGTATATCTAGCTCGCTAATTTCGAGGTGTTACAAACGGAGGAGTAATCTTATTATGCCCGATACTTATCGTACGGGTATAAAAAGGGGTGAAAAGATCAGTTTAATATGAAAAGGAATAAAAAAGTCAGTTCAATATCAAAAAGTAGTTTTTGAAAGTTTTTTGTGTCTTGGAAAAAGATTTTTAATAAAATTTTACGAGTTGTTTGTGTATTGGGAGTGATTTTTAATAGTATTTGATTAGCTGTTAGTGTCTTGGGAAATGATTTTTAATGGGTAGTTAAAAGGAATTTTTATTGAAAATAATATGCAACACCCGTTTTTGGGTTCGTAGATAGTAAGATTCTACGGGAACTTAAACTAAGTAAATTGACTAACTGCAGCCTGTGATTGTATGATGGAAGGTTATGAAAGTCTCTGGGATTATGTAGATGTATTAAAGCAAAGAGGAGGAACTGCTTCTGGATTAATTCAATTCTTGTACTATGAATAAGAAAGGCTGGATTCCAGATAATGCTACCGTATTCTAAAACTGAGCGTACAAGTGAGCAATATAAAGTTATTGTTACCCAGATATTGTTAAATTCTCCTGCTCTTCTTTTCATAAAACCTAGCATTTTGTTAGCTTTTAATAACATTGATTCATAGTGAAGAATATAATTCAGTTTGTTTTCCAAAATCATTCCCAAATCTGTAATATGATCCACACATTCTAGGTTACAGTTTTGTATGGAATAATTATGAATCAATTTGGATCTTTTCCGTGAAAAGGTCATACTATAGCACTTACTAATGTTGACTCATCAGCATAAGTAAGGTGGGCAACGCCTGATAAGAAATTCGAAAGATCACTTATATATATATTGAATAAAAGTGGTCCTAAGTGACTACTTTGGGGTACCCCAGAGTAGACAGAAATGGGCTTAGATATAGTACCTTGAAATCTAACAAATTGTACTCTTTCAGTGACATATGACTTAATCCATTTTAGTATGGAGCCACTGAATCCTAGCTTTGCCAGTTTATCTTTTAGTATATCATGATTTATTCGGTCAAATGTTTTACTAAAATCTGTATATATTGCGTCTATCTGAAGACCCTTTTCAATAGAAGATAATATATCTGATGTGAAAACCATCAGGTTGGTCTTTTCTAAAACCATGTTGTTCTTGATTAAGATAAGGATCTATTATAGGTGTAATTTTATCAGTAACAAGTTTTTCAAATAATTTGGGTATAGTCGACTGAATTGCTATACTTCTATAATTGTCTATTAATGCTTTGTCACCTTTTTTGTGAATCGGAATCAGGTATGAGGTTTTCCAAAATTGTGGAAAAGTACCTGACATAAGGGATCTGTTAAAAATTAATGTAAGTGGGACAGTTAAATTATGAATACAGTTATGTAAAAAATAGGTGGAAGAAGATCAGGACCAGCTCCTTTTTGAATATCTACAACACATCATAGAGCTAATCATATAAATTTACTCTTAATACAAAACGAGGAGAAATCACATTATGTTTGGATCAAAAATATTTCAAGAATAATTAAATTACAAATTACGAAACATAAATCACGCATCTTTTTATGTAACACATGTTTAATTCATTTTTATAAGGAATCAGATCTTAATCAACATCAAATAGAATGTTCAAAAATTGTTACGGTGATGCCTACTAATGAAAATAAAATTTTGAAATTTAAAAGTTTTCATCGAAAAATGGATATTCCTTTCACCATCTATGCTGATTTCGAATGTCTACTGCAGAATATTGATCATGTATTGTTAAATACGAATGAATCATCAACAACATATACCTTGTTCATTTGCATACAACATAAAATGAAGTTTTGATAGCAGTCTTAACGTATTTAAAATGTTTACAAATGAAGGGTGCGAGAATGATTTTGTGAAACATATACGAGTACTAGAAGATGTAAGTATATTAGTACGTAACTATATTAGAAATGTAATACCTATGAAATCTATTTAACATACCTAAAATAGGAAACCATTTAAAAACTAACGTTTGTCATATTTGCGAAATAAAAATTATTAATAATGATAAAGTATTCGATCATTGTCATTTAACCGGGAAATATCGAGGACCGGCTCATACCACATGTAACATAAATTATACAATTCCAAATTTTATTCCCATTTTTTTTCATAATTTTTCTGGTTACGATTGTCATTTATTTATTAAATTTCTTTCAAACTTTCCTGGTAGAATTCAAGTAATCCTAAATGGATTGAAATTAATGAGAACTATTCTTTTGAATTAAGGTTTCTAGATTCGATTCGATTTATGCCATCAAGTTTAGAATCACTAGCTAAAAATTTAACAGATTCTGATTTTAATACTGCAAAGAAAGCTTTTCCAGCAGATGATAAGTTTAGTTTCATCAAAAGAAAAGGGATATTTTCATATGAATATTTAGATTCTTGGGATAAATTAATTGAATTATCATTACCGCCACAGAATTGCTTTAATAGTAGACTTACAAATAGCATTTGTTTAGATGAAGACTATGAACATGCTAAAGAGGTTTGGAAAACTTTTAAATGTACAAATCTTCAAGAATATTTAGAAATTTATTTAAAAGTTGATGTTTATTATTATTAACAGATATCTTTGAAAATTTTCGTAGAATATGTAAAAATATCTATTCCTTAGACCCGTGACAGTATTTTACTCTTCCTGGCTTAGCATGGGATGTTATGCTTAAGACAACGAACATTGAACTTGAACTATTAACTGATATTAATATGTATAATTTTTTTAAAAAGTCTATTAGAGGGGAACTCACACAGTGCTCATTAAGACATTCTGTAGCTAATAATAAATATATCCATGAATTCGATAAATCAAAACCTTCTTCATATATACAATATTTAGATGTAAATAACCTTTACGGTTTAGCACAATCAATCTCAGTATTTACCACATTCAAATTTTAAATGGAAAGAAAATATTGATATTCATGATATATTAAATACAAATGATGATTCAGAAATAGGTTATATCTGAGAAGTAGATTTAGAATATCCTAATAGTTTACATGATGAATATAACGATTTGCCGTTTTGTCCAGCGAAAAAAAGAATATTCACATGCAACAGAAAAAATTAATTGTTGACCTAGAAGATAAAAAATTTTATGTAATTCATTACAAAAATTTAAAACAGTGTTTGAAATATGGTTTGAAACTTATAAAAATTCATAGAATATTACAGTTTAATCAATCACCATGATTAAAGAGTTTCATTGACTTAAATAATTCATATCGAATAAAATCTACAATGAATTCGATAAAATTTTTTTTAAATTGATAAATAACGCAAATTATGGAAAAACTATGGAGAATGTTGATAAAAGAAAAGACGTGAAAATTTCTACTAGTCGGGAAAGTCAAGGAAATCATTTAGGCGCACGTGCTTTAATTGCAAAATCAAATTTTCATAGCATAGCGCATTTTTCAAGTAATATGGTTGCTATTCAAATGGATAGAGTTCACACATATTATAATAAACCTATTTATGTTGGATTTATTGTCTTAGAATTATCAAAATGGACAATGTATGATTTTCATTATAGTTATATGAAACCTAAATATAATGGTAATATACATTTAAATTATATGGATACGGATTCTTTTGTTTATACAATTGAAACAGAAGATTATTATAAAGATATTTTACCTGATATTGAAAACCATTTTGATACTTCAGACTACTCTATAGACAATCAGTACAATATTCCTAGAATAAATAAAAAAGTTCTTGGTATGATGAAAGATGAATGTAATGGAAAGATAATTAAAAAATTCATAGGTTTAAGAGCAAAAATGTATTCAATTGATATTCAGAATACGAAAACAAAAAATAAAGCTAAAGGAATGAAAAAATGTGTTGTAAAAAATGTTAGTATTAATGATTACAGAGATTGTTTATATAAAAAAAAAATATTTTATAGTCAAATGTTAACGTTTAGAAATAAGTTTCACAGTTTATATACACAAAATTTAAATAAAATTTCATTAAGGTATTTAGATGATAAGAGATTTGTAAAAAATGATAATATTTATACTTCAGCTTGGGGACATTATTCCTTAAATACCTAAAATGTGAAAATATAAATAAAAAAAAAATAAGTACAAAATGTATACTTTATTAAACTATTTATTTGAATTTATTTGTTTGGTTTTTTTTATTTACAAATTTTCAGATGTTTTATATTTATCTAAATCATTCTTTCAAAAATTCTGGTGACTTTTTCTAGAGAGAGCACCTTAGGTGTTATGATTGTACTACATCGATTACATCGATTAAATAAAAAATAATTACATGATTTAAATAAAATAAAAGTAAGAAAAGTAAACTTTACTAATCAATTTATTTTTATTTCATTTCTTTATATACTTAACAATTTTTTAAATAGAATAATAATTATTTTAAAGAACATTAAACTAGAAAAAAAGGAGAAATACTAAAGAATTGCAATTATTAAAAACTGTATGCGTATCTATAGTGCGAAAGAAAAAATATATATGAATTCGCCAATTAGAGTTGCTACATTTGAATGATTTCAGTTACTTTACAAGCTGTAAACATATGATTACATTTTATTATTTATGAAGATCATACCGTTATATTGTGTCTAAGGTACAAAATGATATTTTTCATAATACATATATCATATAAATATATATGTGATCTCATAGAAATCTTGTTTTATATATATGTTCTCGGTGTGTGTTAGTTAAAATTTCTAAAATGGTAGGTTCAATGTTTTTATGCATCTTTGGAATCTGCACCTATTTCTATCATATTGTTCCCATACACTTTTTCGTGCTGCTCTATATGCAAAATTCCATGTGTATAAATTAAAAAACTTGAACGTTCAAGTTAAATCTCACCATTTTTTTATTGTTTTTTATTTGTTCCATTTGTTTGTTAAAGTTTATTCGTTTTTAGTAAATGTATGTATGTATTCAAACAGTTTCTAGCAGCACATCTAGTTTTAGAATTTATTTGATAGTTATTACTTTTATGTACAGGACACATTGATGTGAAGTTTTCAATATTGTATAGTGATGTCATATCTTTGGTAAGATCTATAATATCAGGTTTAATAAGATATTTTTTTAAGAAATTTGATTTCTGCTCTCCCTTCACAAAAATTTTTTCAAAGGGTTCTAAATAATGATTTAAAACAGCAGATATTTGAGTATATTCAATCTCGCCTTCATTCCACTTTAGTCCATTTATATTCCTTTCACAATACAGATTTTGATATTTTGCGTCAGCATTAAGTTCTTTTTCCGAATATGGTGGTTTGAAATGGAATATAAGAGGAACTAAACTTCCTTTTTCCACAACTGCTAATTCTTTTAAAAAATACTGTTTCTCATTTCCTCGTAAAAATTGTAAATCAGCTATTAGGAAATACTTTCCTTCCATGGCAAAGTGAAGTAATGAAATGACAAAATATTTTTGAATTTTCATGCTCTTATATACTGATTTTGCTATAAATATAACTGAGAATATGTTTAGTTTTTTAGTTCTTATAATGGTTATGTTATATCACCCGTTGAGGTAGCAGGACCATCGTGTTGCGGTAAAACTACTTTTATTCACAATTTAATAGAAAATATGAATACAGTTATTCAACTGCAAATACAAAAAATTATATGATGTAATCCTGATAAGAACGCGGTTCCGATAAACATTAAAAAAATTGAATATTGGTCGAATATACCGGATTTAAGTGAAAATCTTAATTCTTTGCTAATAGTAATATATGATATGATGTTGGATTCAAATAATAAAAACATTTGCGAATTATTTACTAGAGAATCACATCATAGAAACTTATCTTGAATATTCACATCTCAAAATGTATTCCATCAAGGTAAATTTTCAAGAGATATTTCTTTCAATTGCAAATACTTGATACTTTTCAAAAACTTCAGAGACAAGTCACAGATTTTGCCATTATCACGTCAAATTTACCCTAATAAAATGAAAGAATTCCAAAAAGTATATAATGAAGTAACACTAAGACCGTACGGTTATATTTTTATAGATCTTAGTCAGGATATTAACGATCTATTTGGATTGAGAAGTGATATATTGGGAGAGTATTTGTGTTATTGTCGAACAGACGATTTAGATAATTTATGTGACAAATACGAAACGATTCAAGGCAAACCAACATATATTGCATCTATTAAAAAACTCTAAACCGAAATTTAAAAAAATTATTATAAAACATTGCGACCCTGAAGTAATAAAAACATTGTGTGAAATAGCGTTGAATATATTGAAAGGTAATTGTTTGTTTTTAATTTTGTTGTTTGTAATTTAAGTAAAAAAGTAGTAAAACAATTGAATAAGTATAAAAACGAGTTGAGAATGTTGAGTTGCCATAAAAAGTCTTTAACTAAGTAAACGGAAAACCATTATTCAACGGGGAAAACCATTTTTACCTACACTAATTGGCTAATTGTACTATCAGGAATAATTGGAAGATTTTTAAAATGAACAACATGTTCAATAAAATGATTTTAGTGAAGCCAGAGATTTATGAGAAACTCAAACATAATACTGATATTGAATTCAGTGATTTGAATAACAAACTGAGAAGAATTATCTTAAATAAAAATTTGTCGGATATTCAAAAATGGTATTTATTTCGCCAAAATCTCTATAAATTAAGTAATAAAAATAGAAAGAGTATATCTCAAAATAAAAACGAGGTAAATAAACAGAAAAATATAAAATATTACGAATCAAAAGGTGTTCACCCTTGTCCAAAACCATTTTTACGCGATGCAGAAGCTCAATCGGAACATATCGAAAACAAAAATTTTGGTATGCAATTTCCCATAGAGGAGGTTTATGAACAAGAACCACTTGACGACGACGAAGTTTTTATTGATAATGAAAAAGAAGAGGAAATATATTCAAAAGCATTCTCTGCCGCAAAATCAGAAGAACGTCTTAGAAAAAAAAGAAAATCAATTAAAAATGTACAACTATTTGAGACTGATACTGGAGATATTATAATTGTACCTTTAGACAGTCCAAGTCCACCTCAAAAAAAAGAAAAAACTATAAATAGTATAAAATGGATAAAAAACAATTAAGTCGTGTTTTACGCTCAAATAGAGCTGCTGGTGAAACTCAAATCGAACTTAGTTTTCCTATACGAAAAGCAAAGTCTACAAGTAATACACAATGGACAACATACAAATGAAGGATGCATTTTACACTACATTACTTAGTGATTCATCTATGAATTACTATCCCGCAAATACATTGTCATCTTTTACAAATAAAATAAATAAATATATGTGTGATTCTAGTTGGAAAGTTGGTGTTTCTGAAATTTATGTTAATAATTTTATTCCAAATACATATGGTGAAGATTGGAAAATGAGTACCGAAGTATATATTAAGGGTATGCAAGATAAAGATTTGATAGTCGTTGGAGCTTCGTATATTCTTTATGATGAAAAACAAATGTTATGATATTGGAAAATTTTTCTAGCCTACACTAATTCAAAATATTAGACCATTTCAAAGATTTTCAAGAAAAGAAGTTGAACAAGAGCTGCTTTACGGTATTTTTAATTTTATAAATGATGATGCCAATTATGTAAAACCGGCAAAACCAGAAGAGCTGTCTGAAACCATATCTTATACTACTATATGTGTGAATAAACCAAAAATAGATATAAAATTAAGAGCAAATTTCTCTTATTCTTTAGAAGGGCTTTTAAAAACCTGTTTCAATCAAGTATCATCGAAAATTGCAGATTTTAAGAAATTTAAACCACGTGTAATATAAGGTTTCAAAATGTTTTTAGATAGTGTACAATTAATTCTAATTATTAAACAGGATATGTTTTTTATATACTCGGATAATTGCATTAAATGGTACTATAGAATATTTGAAAAAGTTTTGGATTGATAATCTTTATGTGGAAGGTTAAAATCTGCTTTTGAAGAATGTATAAACATATAGTTTGAATATAACAAGAATAAAGTCGAAAACAATTCAAATATTTTAAAAATTACTTTATTTATTTATCATTATAATTAGAAATAAAGAAAAACGAGGAAGAATGCAGTTGCCTTTGTCAACTCAAAGATACCCGTACGAACCATTAGTATGTTCACAGCGTGTCACCCTGCTTACAATATTATTTTTTTAATATTTTAGTATTTTAAAATAATTTGGGTGAATTTTATAATTTCTAGAACTATGGGTTGTACATATATTCAAACTATATGTTTATACATTCTTCAAAAGCAGATTTTAACCTTCCACATAACGATTATCAATCCAAAACTTTTTCAAATATTCTATAGTACCATTTAATACTAAGCGGTAACTGTATATTAAATTTACTAAGTACAAAATAGTAAATATAATTTTAAATATTATATTATATTAATGCGTACATAGTATATTTATATTGTTGTATATCGCCATACATTGCAATATTTCTTTAAAAATATTTCCATTAATAGAATAATTTCTTATAAGTACAATAAAATACATATATGTATGTATGTAAATACGGCGCTATATAGTATACATCTATACTCTTATCATTCATTCATCAGTAACATATACGATATGTAAATAAACATGATCTAATAAATAAGGAAGAAATTCTGTTTGTTTGTTTGTTTGTTTGTGCCCTTTTCACGTAAAAACCACCAGTCCGATTGCAACCAAATTTTGCAGGAACATTTCTACAACCCCGGAAAGTGTTATAGGCTATATGGTGTTTTGGTTCATTAACCCATTGCGACCCGAGAGCCATTTAAAGCTTTTTCGTTTTTTCATTGTCCTGCCTAAACGGATTTATCGATTCAGTTGAAAATTTGTACAAATGTTCTTCTTAGCTTTGGACAGGTTGGGAAGAAATTTGGATACATAATGTTACCCGGATTCGGCACGGCGGGCTTCCAAAAAAATTTTTGTTTCCGATTTATGTCCAATTTTGTATGGCGGTTTTATTGTTCGAAAAAAAGCCTCTGACAAATTTTTATGAAGTTCCGTTAACCCGTTTGGGCAGGACAGCCGAACGAAATTCATTAAATATTCTGTTGTCCTGCTTAAACGGTTTGACCAATTGAGTTGACAATTTACAATAGTGTAGTTCTTTACCACAGGAGCTCACTGAGTTGATTTGGTTACGATCCATTAACCCGTTGCGGCACCAGGACTCAATGAACCTTCTCAATTTCTTTGTTGTCACGCTTAAACCGTTTGACCAATTGAGTTAAAAATTTATCAAAGTGTAGCTCTTTACAACAGCAGCTCACTGAGTTGATTTTGTTACGATCCATTAACCCGCTTCGGCACCAGGACTCAATGAAGTTTTTCAATTTCTTTGTTGTCGCGCTTAAACGGTTTTGCCAATTGAATTGAAAATTTACAAAAGTGCAGCTCTTAACCACAGGAGCTCACTGAGGTGATTTGGTTACGATCCATTAACCCGTTTCGGCACCAGGGCTCAATAAAATTTTTTAATTTCTTTGTTGTCGCACTTGAACGGTTTTACCAATTGAGTTGCAAATTTACAAAAGTGTAGGTCTTTATAACAAAAGCTTTCTGAGTTGGTTTGATTACGATACATTAACCCATTAGGCTTCAGGCCATGAAATTCTTATTTTTTGCAGTTGTGTTTAAACGATTTGACTAATTGAAAATTTGCACAAGTATTGCACATTGGCACACAAACTCATTCAATAAATATTGTTGTGATACATTAACACATTTCGACACGATAGACTGTCAAAAAAAAATGTTGTTTCTAATTTCTGTCTAATTTGGCAGGATGAATTTATGGTTCTAAATTAAGCCTATGACAAAATGTTTGTTAACGTTTTCCGCACGAGCACTTATTAATAATATTTTGCCTAATTTTGTACATTATTATTATTAAAAAGATATTTCCAACACTCTTTACTTTTATCTATACTGTTTCTAATATTCCATTAAAACCTTTCAATGCAAATTTCTAATATAGAACAGTAATTAAAGTAACCTTATTAAGTATCTTAAGAATACTGTGTTTAAGTCTTAACAACATAACATTTTCGGCCCTTGTTAAAAAACAGAAACAATCTCCTACATTAGGCAATCATAATGTTATCATTCAGAAATACATTACTTACATGTGGTTTTTACATGTGGTCTACCTATATAAGATGCATGTGTATAACATGTTTCCCATAAAATATCATTGAAATATGTACATGTAGTATGTATAATATCCGTATATTGCATTTAAAAAGAAGTTTTTTCAAAATTTGAATAGCTGTCGGTGCTGTAGGATCTCCAACGGTGAGGGTACATAAAAAAGTTGTTTTACAACATTACTCTTTTAAGAGACCTATGCATAGTTAATATTTCATTGCTCTTTATTAAACAGTATATAAGTTTTAAAAAACGGAAGGACAGAGCGAACTTAATAACAAATTTTTCAAAATATGAGAAACAGAAATAAGAGTATAATGTTGAAGCTTTAATTTTTGTGTATTACTTCAAAAAAAATTTAACAGGTGTTCAAGTTACAGGTGTTTAAAAATAGGAAATTTTCAGTTTTTGACCCCTTACTCCTCCTAAACGGGGGGTTATACAAAACAATTTTCTGAAATGACTCATACCTATTTTCAAAGATCTAACCTCTATCAAAATTTCAAGTTTCCAACTTAAACCGTTTAGAAGATGGAAGGGTTAAAGGATTTTGCAAAAATATATGTGTGACCTCATAGAAATCTTGTTTTATATATGTGTTCTCGGTGTGTGTTAGTTAAAATTTCTAAAATGATAGGTTCAATGTTTTTGATACATCTTTGGAATCTGCACCTATTTCTATCGTATTGTTCCCATACACTTTTTCGTGCTGCTCTATATGTAAAATTCCATGTGTATAAATTAAAAAACTTGAACATTCAAGTTAAATCTCACCATTTTTTTATTGTTTTTTATTTGTTCAATTTATTTTACGTTGCAACTTTAATGCACGTTCTATGTCGGGATCATAAGTGAGAAAATGATGTTCCATACTTGTAGCAAATTTCAAGCCCTCGCGAATTAAATCAGCTGTTAGTTGATGAATTTCAACTTCGTCTTCATCATCATGGTTCTCATTAGTAGCATCAACTGATGTAGCTTCAATTAGATCCTCTTCATCCAAAGGTTTATCAATCATCAATTCATTGATGTCCGCAGATTCAATGTTTTTAAAGCCTTCACCACCAATTGCGTGTGATATATTTATAATATCAGAACACAAAATTGTTGATTGTGTTACAGAATTTCCACTTTCAACGCATTCTGGCCAAATTTTTCTCCAACAAGCATTTAGGGTAGATGTCCTCAATTGTTTAATCGCAAAAGAAGCATGTATAATACAATCCATAATTGTATAATTTTTCCATGCTTGTACCACCGACAAGTCCCTTTGTTCGACTGAATCCAAAATATATTTAAATGCTTGTTTTATATAATAACTTTTAAAGGTTGCTATTATACCCTGATCCAATGGCTGAATCAGCGCAGTGGTATTAGGCGGCAAAAACACCAACTGAATATTTGGATGATCTATCACAGGATGGCTGGGCGCATTATCGACGAGCAAAAGTACTTTAAATTCAAGCCCCTTTTGTTCCATATATTTTTGGATTTCAGGGACGAAGCACTCGTGGAACCATTTTATAAACAAAGCTGACGTCACCCACGCCTTTTTATTCGCCATCCAATGAACTGGAAGCTGTTTAATATTTTTTCCTCTCAAAGCTCGTGGCATGAGTGATCGTTTGATTACCAAAAGCTTTAAAATCTTATCGCCAGATGCGTTGCTGCACAATAAGAACGTAACGCGATCCTTAGCTGCTTTGAAACCACCAGCAGATTTTTCTGATTTGGAGATGTAGGTTCTGGTAGGCATTTTCTTCCAAAAGAATCCGGTTTCGTCTGCATTAAATACTTGCGCTGGCGTATAACCCCCGTCTTGAATTATTTTGACTAGCTTTTTCTGGAAATAAAGATGTTGTACGGCTGGGTATCAAGAATAGTATAAGCAACTTAAAAAACCAAAAACACAGCAGCTGATAATAGATTTTCTAATCAAAAGTAAACCAATATCAGAGAAAGTTAATAATGAACCAGACTCTTCCTTGGATTCGAACTTGTCAGATGTGTTAGACATCTCTAGTAATGAAAGCGATGTTTCTCCAGTCGCAAATAAACGTTCGCGCTTATTATGAAGTAGCGATAGCGATGAGTAGTCGCTTAATTTCGAATTTTAAATTTTTATTATGGAAGTTTCTCTATTACTTTTTTTTATTTTTTTAATAATAATATATATGAATTATATTTTGTTTTTGTTACTTATTTTATACTTTTTAATAATAATGTATATTAAATATTATCTTGTTTTTCATTATTAACTAGAAAATCCCCTGTGCAATTGCACAATTTCTATAGAACATTTACGGAACATTTACTATAGAACATCAAAAACATTTACGGTAGCATACTGACTCCCTTAATAAACTACCTAAAAATTTCATTTTTACATCAGCACCATTAAAAAAATGTTGAAATCACTTACTTACTTGTAATAGAAAAAAAACATAAAACAAATCTAAACACATAAAATTAAAAATGTTAGGTACAGTTTATTAATATTTTCTCGCCGTTTTTTCGTGGCGGTAATTTTTGACAGTTTTTTAATCATTGAGAAAAAATGGTCCAAGCTAAAAACACATTCAAAAAAAAAGGGTAAAAGTTCGTGCCGATATCTCAAAAATTGTTTGAAACACATGTATAAAAGTGCACAATAAAAACCGGCGAAAAACCAACCAACACCAACCGCTACGACATTTTTTTTTTTGTTACATTTAAAACAATACCAATAATCGAAATAATTTTAATATTTGTTAAAATTTTACCAGACTCTCTATTTTTCTTTAGTTTTAAAAAAAAAATTTTTATGACGATGAAAAACAGTTGTTTTCGCCGCGAATTACTTTAATTACCAAAACTACTTTCAAGTCTTTTGCGTTTATTTTTTTTTGCTTGAAAAAAATTTGCTGAATTTATTTTATTTAAATGTACTTTAGAAGAGGTCTTTGGTATATTTAATAAAAGATTCATGTCTATGATAATGTAATTTCATAAATTTTCGGGGCCTTTTTTTTGTGACGGTCGTTTTCGACAGCTTTTTAATTTAATGGTCTAATAATAAATTAGTACAAAATTATGAATCTTTTGTGAGAGAAGGCTTCTAAAATGATATTTTCTATGTTTTTTTTTTTTTTTAAGAAAAATATCCGTTTCTATAATATTTAGTAATTTTCTGACTTCTGTTATGAAATATAATTATTTAAGTCTGCCGAATTTTATATTAATAAAAAAATTCCGAATATTTTATGTTATACCAGAAAATTTAGCTTAAAAATCCAAATTTCAACCTAAATAAACAAAACTATTTTAAAGTATGTTACGAAGCTTTTTCCAGCTTTTATACTAATGAAAACAAAATCAAGAATAAAATCGGCCTATTATTTTTTTCTTATAAATATGAGGTTTACTATAAACTTTGTTCACTCTCACTTTTTCACTTTCAGACGTTTTAATTTTATTAAGAGTACCAATTTTTATTTTTTTCAAAACAATGATTGAAAACGCCAACAGAAGATTAATAATTTATTTTTAATTTACCGCTGCGACCAGTTCATAATGGACGTGGCGGTCAAATTTAAAAATTAAAAATTTGCTGAATTTATTTTTTTTTAAGTATGTACTTCTCCTTTTTTGACTGTACTCACTTTTAATGGACGGTGTGTGTCTCTGGTAATACTTCTAGTGAAAAATTTGGTCTCCGGTAATAATATTTACTAAATTTATTTATATTTTTAATGAACTGTTTGTGTCTCTTGATATTACTTTTAGTCAAAGATTTGTGTCTCTGGTAATAAAATTTTAATTTATTAAATAACTATACAGAAATATCATCATTGCCAGTTTAGTTTACATTCAGTGTGAGTGTTTTATTATAGATATAAAATATATTTTTTTACATGTTGGCAAGGTCTCGCCAACATCTTGTGTATTATATTATAGATATTATACTTTTTTTACACGGTTTTTAGGACACCATACAGCTAGCTCTTTGTTCCATCTTACACGGTTTTTAAAAGTTCTGGAACACATCATCAATTTAAATATGTGCAGCGTGTCTTTTTTTACAAGGTTTTTGTGGGAACATATCTACCGTGTAAAAAAAGAATTGGGTGTATATTCCATCTCGCCTTCATTCCACTTTAGTCCATTTATATTCCTTTCACAATACAGATTTTGATATTTTGCGTCAGCATTCAGTTCTTTTTCCGAATATGGTGGTTTGAAATGGAATATAAGAGGAACTAAACTTCCTTTTTCCACAACTGCTAATTCTTTTAAAAAATACTGTTTCTTTTAAAAATTGTAAATCAGCTATTAGAAAATACTTTCCTTCCATGGCAAAGTGTAGTAATGAAATGACAAAATATTTTTGAATTTTCATGCTCTTATATACTGATTTTGCTATAAATATAACTGAGAATATGTTTATTTTTTTAGTTTTTATAATGGTTATGTATATCACCCGTTGAGGTAGTAGGACCATCGTGTTGCAAATAAACGTTCGCGCTTATTATCAAGTAGCGATAGCGATGAGTAGTCGCTTAATTTCGAATTTTAAATTTTTATTATGGAAGTTTCTCTATTACTTTTTTTTATTTTTTTAATAATAATATATATGAATTATATTTTGTTTTTGTTACTTATTTTATACTTTTTAATAATAATGTATATTAAATATTATCTTGTTTTTCATTATTAATATTATACATGATTTTTAGGACACCATACAGCTCTTTGTTCCATCTTACACGGTTTTTAGAAGTTCTGGAACACATCCTCAATTTAAATATGTGCAGCGTGTCTTTTTTTACACAGTTTTTTTTTTACACGGTTTTTGTGGGAACGTATCTACCGTGTAAAAAAAGAGTTGGGCGTATATTCAATCTCGCCTTCATTCTACTTTAGTCCATTTATATTCCTTTCACAATACAGATTTTGATATTTTGCGTCAGCATTAAGTTCTTTTTCCGAATATGGTGGTTTGAAATGGAATATAAGAGGAACTAAACTTCCTTTTTCCACAACTGCTAATTCTTTTAAAAGATACTGTTTCTCATTTCCTCGTAAAAATTGTAAATCAGCTATTAGGAAATACTTTCCTTCCATAGCAAAGTGTAGTAATGAAATGACAAAATATTTTTGAATTTTCATGCTCTTATATACTGATTTTGCTATAAATATAACTGAGAATATGTTTATTTTTTTAGTTTTTATAATCGTTATGTTATATCACCCGTTGAGGTAGCAGGACCATCGTGTTGCGGTAAAACTACTCTTATTTACAATTTAATAGAAAATATGAATACAGTTATTCAACTGCAAATACAAAAAATTATATGGTGTAATCCTGATAAGAACGCGGTTCCAATAAACATTAAAAAAATTGAATATTCGTCGAATATACCGGATTTGAGTGAAAATCTTAATTCTTTGCTAATAGTAATATATGATATGATGTTGGATTCAAATAATAAAAACATTTGCGAATTATTTACTAGAGGATCACATCATAGAAACTTATCTTGAATATTCACATCTCAAAATGTATTCCATCAAGGTAAATTTTCAAGAGATATTTCTCTCAATTGCAAATACTTGATACTTTTCAAAAACTCCAGAGACAAGTCACAGATTTTGCCAATATCACATCAAATTTACCCTAATAAAATGAAAGAATTCCAAAAAGTATATAATGAAGTAACACTAAGATCGCACGGTTATATTTTTATAGATCTTAGTCAGGATATTAACGATCTATTTGGATTGAGAAGTGATATATTGGGAGAGAATTTGTGTTATTGTCGAACAGACGATTTAGATAATTTAAGTGACAAATATGAAACGATTGAAGGCAAACCAACAAATATTGCATCTATTAAAAAACTCTAAACCGAAATTTAAAAAATTATTATAAAACATTGCGACCCTGAAGTAATAAAAACATTGTGTGAAATAGCGTTGAATATATTGAAAGGTAATTGTTTGTTTTTAATTTTGTTGTTTGTAATTTAAGTAAAAAAGTAGTAAAACAATTGAATAAGTATAAAAACGAGTTGAGAATGTTGAGTTGTCATAAAAAGTCTTTAACTAAGTAAACGGAAAACCATTATTCAACGGGGCGGATACCTACACTAATTGGCGCTGTACTATCAGGAATAATTGGAAGATTTTTAAAATGAACAACATGTTCAATAAAATGATTTTAGTGAAGCCAGAGATTTAGGAGAAACTCAAATATAATACTGATATTGAATTCAGTGATTTGAATAACAAACTGAGAAGAATTATCTTAAATAAAAATTTGTCGGATATTCAAAAATGGTATTTATTTCGCCAAAATCTCTATAAATTAAGTAATAAAAATAGAAAGAGTATATCTCAAAATAAAAACGAGGTAAATAAACAGAAAAATATAAAATATTACGAATCAAAAGGTGTTCAACCTTGTCCAAAACCATTTTTACGCGATGCAGAAGCTCAGTCGGAACATATCGAAAACAAAAATTTTGGTATGCAATTTCCCATAGAAGAGGTTTATGAACAAGAACCACTTGACGACGACGAAGTTTTTATTGATGATGAAAAAGAAGAGGAAATATATTCAAAAGCATTCTCTGCCGCAAAATCAGAAGAACGTCTTAGAAAAAAAAGAAAATCAATTAAAAATGTACAACTATTTAAGACTGATACTGGAGATATTATAATTGTACCTTTAGACAGTCCAAGTCCACCTCAAAAAAAAGAAAAAACTATAAATAGTATAAAATGGATAAAAAACAATTAAGTCGTGTTTTACGCTCAAATAGAGCTGCTGGTGAAACTCAAATCGAACTTAGTTTTCCTATACGAAAAGCAAAGTCTACAAGTAATACACAATGGACAACATACAAATGAAGGATGCATTTTACACTACATTACTTAGTGATTCATCTATGAATTACTATCCCGCAAATACATTGTCATCTTTTACAAATAAAATAAATAAATATATGTGTGATTCTAGTTGGAAAGTTGGTGTTTCTGAAATTTATGTTAATAATTTTATTCCAAATACATATGGTGAAGATTGGAAAATGAGTACCGAAGTATATATTAAGGGTATGCAAGATAAAGATTTGATAGTCGTTGGAACATCGTATATTCCTTATGATGAAAAACAAATGTTATGATATTGGAAAATTTTTCTAGCCTACACTAATTCAAAATATTAGACCATTTCTAAGATTTTCAAGAAAAGAAGTTGAAAGAGAGCTGCTTTACGGTATTTTTAATTTTATAAATGATGATGCCAATTATGTAAAACCGGCAAAACCAGAAGAGCTGTCTGAAACCATATCTTACACTACTATATGTGTGAGTAAACCAAAAATAGATATAAAATTAAGAGCAATTCTCTTATTCTTTAGAACGGCTTTTAAAAACCTGTTTCAATCAAGTATCATCGAAAATTGCAGATTTTAAGAAATTTAAACCACGTGTAATAGAAGGTTTCAAAATGTTTTTAGATAGTGTACAATTAATTCTAATTATTAAACAGGATATGTTTTTTATATACTCGGATAATTGCATTAAATGGTACTATAGAATATTTGAAAAAGTTTTGGATTGATAATCGTTATGTGGAAGGTTAAAATCTGCTTTTGAAGAATGTATAAACATATAGTTTGAATATATGTACAAGTCATAGTTCTAGAAATTATAAAATTCACCCAAATTATTTTAAAATACTAAAATATGTATTAAAAATATAATATTGTAAGCAGAGTGACAGGCTGTGAACATACTAACGGTTCGTACGGGTATCTAAGAGTTGACAAAGGCAACTGTATTCTTTGTTTATACATTCAAACTATATGTTTATACATTCTTCAAAAGCAGATTTTAACCTTTACGATATGTAAATAAACATGATATTATATAAGTATGTATGTATATCAATATCATATAAATAAAAATTCTTCAAGCAACCGTTATGTTGTTTATTTATTTGCATTTTTTTGTACTACGCATTATATCTTCAACAATTTCAAATTATCGAGTAAAACAAAATGCAAAAAATTCGTTAAAGAAATTTGTTATAGAATTTGAAAAAATCAAGTAACACTTTCGTCAATTACAAAGTAACCCTATATTATTAAAAAAAGTTGTAAACAGAAATAAGAGTATAATGTTGAGGCTTTAATTTTTGTGTATTACTTCAAAAAAATTTTAACAGGTGTTCAAGTTACAGGTGTTTAAAAATAGGGAATTTTCAGTTTTTGACCCCTTACTCCTCCTAAACGGGGGGTTATACAAAACAATTTTCTGAAATGACTCATACTTATTTTCACTAACTTCTATCAAAAGATCTAACTTCTATCAAAATTTCAAGTTTCCAACTTAAACCGTTTAGAAGATAGAAGGGTTAAAGGATTTTGCAAAAATATATGTGTGACCTTATAGAAATCTTGTTTTATATATATGTTCTCGGTGTGTGTTAGTTAAAATTTCTAAAATGATAGGTTCAATGTTTTTGATGCATCTTTGGAATCTGCACCTATTTCTATCATATTGTTCCCATACACTTTTTCGTGCTGCTCTATATGCAAAATTCCATGTGTATAAATTAAAAAACTTGAACGTTCAAGTTAAATCTCACCATTTTTTTATTGTTTTTTATTTGTTCCATTTGTTTGTTAACGTTTATTCGTTTTTAGTAAATGTATGTATGTATTCAAACAGTTTCTAGCAGCACATCTAGTTTTAGAATTTATTTGATAGTTATTACTTTTATGTACAGGACACATTGATGTGAAGTTTTCAATGTTGTATAGTGATGTCATATCTTTGGTAAGATCTATAATATCAGGTTTAATCAGATATTTTTTTAAGAAATTTGATTTCTGCTCTCCCTTCACAAAAATTTTTTCAAAGGGTTCTAAATAATGATTTAAAACAGCAGATATTTGAGTATATTCAATCTCGCCTTCATTCCACTTTAGTCCATTTATATTCCTTTCACAATACAGATTTTGATATTTTGCGTCAGCATTAAGTTCTTTTTCTGAATATGGTGGTTTGAAATGGAATATAAGAGGAACTAAACTTCCTTTTTCCACAACTGCTAATTCTTTTAAAAAATACTGTTTCTTGTAAAAATTGTAAATCAGCTATTAGAAAATACTTTCCTTCCATGGCAAAGTGTAGTAATGAAATGACAAAATATTTTTGAATTTTCATGCTCTTATATACTGATTTTGCTATAAATATAACTGAGAATATGTTTATTTTTTTAGTTTTTATAATGGTTATGTTATATCACCCGTTGAGGTAGTAGGACCATCGTGTTGCAAATAAACGTTCGCGCTTATTATCAAGTAGCGATAGCGATGAGTAGTCGCTTAATTTCGAATTTTAAATTTTTATTATGGAAGTTTCTCTATTACTTTTTTTTATTTTTTAATAATAATATATATGAATTATATTTTGTTTTTGTTACTTATTTTATACTTTTTAATAATAATGTATATTAAATATTATCTTGTTTTTCATTATGAATATTATACATGATTTTTAGGACACCATACAGCTCTTTGTTCCATCTTACACGGTTTTTAGAAGTTCTGGAACACATCCTCAATTTAAATATGTGCAGCGTGTCTTTTTTTACACAGTTTTTTTTTTACACGGTTTTTGTGGGAACGTATCTACCGTGTAAAAAAAGAGTTGGGCGTATATTCAATCTCGCCTTCATTCTACTTTAGTCCATTTATATTCCTTTCACAATACAGATTTTGATATTTTGCGTCAGCATTAAGTTCTTTTTCCGAATATGGTGGTTTGAAATGGAATATAAGAGGAACTAAACTTCCTTTTTCCACAACTGCTAATTCTTTTAAAAGATACTGTTTCTCATTTCCTCGTAAAAATTGTAAATCAGCTATTAGGAAATACTTTCCTTCCATAGCAAAGTGTAGTAATGAAATGACAAAATATTTTTGAATTTTCATGCTCTTATATACTGATTTTGCTATAAATATAACTGAGAATATGTTTATTTTTTTAGTTTTTATAATCGTTATGTTATATCACCCATTGAGGTAGCAGGACCATCGTGTTGCGGTAAAACTACTTTTATTCACAATTTAATAGAAAATATGAATACAGTTATTCAACTGCAAATACAAAAAATTATATGGTGTAATCCTGATAAGAACGCGGTTCCAATAAACATTAAAAAAATTGAATATTCGTCGAATATACCGGATTTGAGTGAAAATCTTAATTCTTTGCTAATAGTAATATATGATATGATGTTGGATTCAAATAATAAAAACATTTGCGAATTATTTACTAGAGGATCACATCATAGAAACTTATCTTGAATATTCACATCTCAAAATGTATTCCATCAAGGTAAATTTTCAAGAGATATTTCTCTCAATTGCAAATACTTGATACTTTTCAAAAACTCCAGAGACAAGTCACAGATTTTGCCAATATCACATCAAATTTACCCTAATAAAATGAAAGAATTCCAAAAAGTATATAATGAAGTAACACTAAGATCGCACGGTTATATTTTTATAGATCTTAGTCAGGATATTAACGATCTATTTGGATTGAGAAGTGATATATTGGGAGAGAATTTGTGTTATTGTCGAACAGACGATTTAGATAATTTAAGTGACAAATATGAAACGATTGAAGGCAAACCAACAAATATTGCATCTATTAAAAAACTCTAAACCGAAATTTAAAAAAATTATTATAAAACATTGCGACCCTGAAGTAATAAAAACATTGTGTGAAATAGCGTTGAATATATTGAAAGATAATTGTTTGTTTTTAATTTTGTTGTTTGTAATTTAAGTAAAAAAGTAGTAAAACAATTGAATAAGTATAAAAACGAGTTGAGAATGTTGAGTTGTCATAAAAAGTCTTTAACTAAGTAAACGGAAAACCATTATTCAACGGGGCGGATACCTACACTAATTGGCGCTGTACTATCAGGAATAATTGGAAGATTTTTAAAATGAACAACATGTTCAATAAAATGATTTTAGTGAAGCCAGAGATTTAGGAGAAACTCAAATATAATACTGATATTGAATTCAGTGATTTGAATAACAAACTGAGAAGAATTATCTTAAATAAAAATTTGTCGGATATTCAAAAATGGTATTTATTTCGCCAAAATCTCTATAAATTAAGTAATAAAAATAGAAAGAGTATATCTCAAAATAAAAACGAGGTAAATAAACAGAAAAATATAAAATATTACGAATCAAAAGGTGTTCAACCTTGTCCAAAACCATTTTTACGCGATGCAGAAGCTCAGTCGGAACATATCGAAAACAAAAATTTTGGTATGCAATTTCCCATAGAAGAGGTTTATGAACAAGAACCACTTGACGACGACGAAGTTTTTATTGATGATGAAAAAGAAGAGGAAATATATTCAAAAGCATTCTCTGCCGCAAAATCAGAAGAACGTCTTAGAAAAAAAAGAAAATCAATTAAAAATGTACAACTATTTGAGACTGATACTGGAGATATTATAATTGTACCTTTAGACAGTCCAAGTCCACCTCAAAAAAAAGAAAAAACTATAAATAGTATAAAATGGATAAAAAAACAATTAAGTCGTGTTTTACGCTCAAATAGAGCTGCTGGTGAAACTCAAATCGAACTTAGTTTTTCGATACGAAAAGCAAAGTCTACAAGTAATACACAATGGACAACATACAAATGAAGGATGCATTTTACACTACATTACTTAGTGATTCATCTATGAATTACTATCTCGCAAATACATTGTCATCTTTTACAAATAAAATAAATAAATATATGTGTGATTCTAGTTGGAAAGTTGGTGTTTCTGAAATTTATGTTAATAATTTTATTCCAAATACATATGCTGAAGATTGGAAAATGAGTACCGAAGTATATATTAAGGGTATGCAAGATAAAGATTTGATAGTCGTTGGAACATCGTATATTCCTTATGATGAAAAACAAATGTTATGATATTGGAAAATTTTTCTAGCCTACACTAATTCAAAATATTAGACCATTTCAAAGATTTTCAAGAAAAGAAGTTGAAAGAGAGCTGCTTTACGGTATTTTTAATTTTATAAATGATGATGCCAATTATGTAAAACCGGCAAAACCAGAAGAGCTGTCTGAAACCATATCTTACACTACTATATGTGTGAGTAAACCAAAAATAGATATAAAATTAAGAGCAACTTTCTCTTATTCTTTAGAAGGGCTTTTAAAAACCTGTTTCAATCAAGTATCATCGAAAATTGCAGATTTTAAGAAATTTAAACGACGTGTAATAGAAGGTATGAAAATGTTTTTAGATAGTGTACAATTAATTCTAATTATTAAACAGGATATGTTTTTTATATACTCGGATAATTGCATTAAATGGTACTATAGAATATTTGAAAAAGTTTTGGATTGATAATCGTTATGTGGAAGGTTAAAATCTGCTTTTGAAGAATGTATAAACATATAGTTTGAATATATGTACAACCCATAGTTCTAGAAATTATAAAATTCACCCAAATTATTTTAAAATACTAAAATATGTATTAAAAATATAATATTGTAAGCAGAGTGACAGGCTGTGAACATACTAACGGTTCGTACGGGTATCTAAGAGTTGACAAAGGCAACTGTATTCTTTGTTTATACATTCAAACTATATGTTTATACATTCTTCAAAAGCAGATTTTAACATTTACGATATGTAAATAAACATGATATTATATAAGTATGTATGTATATCAATATCATATAAATAAAAATTCTTCAAGCAACCGTTATGTTGTTTATCTATTTGCATTTTTTTGTACTACGCATTATATCTTCAACAATTTCAAATTATCGAGTAAAACAAAATGCAAAAAATTCGTTAAAGAAATTTGTTATAGAATTTGAAAAAATCAAGTAACACTTTCGTCAATTACAAAGTAACCCTATATTATTAAAAAAAGTTGTTAACAGAAATAAGAGTATAATGTTGAGGCTTTAATTTTTGTGTATTACTTCAAAAAAATTTTAACAGGTGTTCAAGTTACAGGTGTTTAAAAATATGGAATTTTCAGTTTTTGACCCCTTACTCCTCCTAAACGGGGGGTGATACAAAACAATTTTCTGAAATGACTCATACTTATTTTCACTAACTTCTATCAAAAGATCTAACTTCTGTCAAAATTTCAAGTTTCCAACTTAAACCGTTTAGAAGATAGAAGGGTTAAAGGATTTTGCAAAAATATATGTGTGACCTCATAGAAATCTTGTTTTATATATATGTTCTCGGTGTGTGTTAGTTAAAATTTCTAAAATGATAGGTTCAATGTTTTTGATGCATCTTTGGAATCTGCACCTATTTCTATCATATTGTTCCCATACACTTTTTCGTGCTGCTCTATATGCAAAATTCCATGTGTATAAATTAAAAAACTTGAACGTTCAAGTTAAATCTCACCATTTTTTTATTGTTTTTTATTTGTTCCATTTGTTTGTTAAAGTTTATTCGTTTTTAGTAAATGTATGTATGTATTCAAACAGTTTCTAGCAGCACATCTAGTTTTAGAATTCATTGGATAGTTATTACTATTATGCACAGGACACATTGATGTTAAGTTTTCAATGTTGTATAGTGATGTCATATCTTTGGTAAGATCTATAATATCAGGTTTAGTCAGATATTTTTTTAAGAAATTTGATTTCTGCTCTCCCTTCACAAAAATTTTTTCAAAGGGTTCTAAATAATGATTTAAAACAGCAGATATTTGAGTATATTCAATCTCGCCTTCATTCCACTTTAGTCCATTTATATTCCTTTCACAATACAGATTTTGATATTTTGCGTCAGCATTAAGTTCTTTTTCAATTACCTTTCAATATATTCAACGCTATTTCACACAATGTTTTAATTACTTCAGGGTCGCAATGTTTTATAATAATTTTTTTAATTTCGGTTTAGAGTGTTTTAATAGATGCAATATTTGTTAGTTTGCCTTCAATCGTTTCATATTTGTCACTTAAATTATCTAAATCGTCTGTTCGACAATAACACAAATTCTCTCCCAATATACCACTTCTCAATCCAAATAGATCGTTAATATCCTGACTAATATCTATATAAATATAACCGTGCGATCTTAGTGTTACTTCATTATATACTTTTTGGAATTCTTTCATTTTATTAGGGTAAATTTGATGTGATATTGGCAAAATCTGTGACTTGTCTCTGGAGTTTTTGAAAAGTATCAAGTATTTGCAATTGAGAGAAATATCTCTTGAAAATTTACCTTGATGGAATACATTTTGAGATATGAATATTCAAGATAAGTTTCTATGATGTGATCCTCTAGTAAATAATTCGCAAATGTTTTTATTATTTGAATCCAACATCATATCATATATTGCTATTAGCAAAGAATTAAGATTTTCACTCAAATCCGGTATATTCGACGAATATTCAATTTTTTTAATGTTTATTGGAACCGCGTTCTTATCAGGATTACATCATATAATTTTTTGTATTTGCAGTTGAATAACTGTATTCATATTTTCTATTAAATTGTGAATAAAAGTAGTTTTACCGCAACACGATGGTCCTGCTGCCTCAACGGGTGATATAACATAACGATTATAAAAACTAAAAAAATAAACATATTCTCAGTTATATTTACCCTCATAAAATGAAAGAATTCCAAAAAGTATATAATGAAGTAACACTAAGACCGTACGGTTATATTTTTATAGATCTTATTTGAGTTTTTCAAATAATTTGGGTATAGTCGACTGAATTGCTATACTTCTATAATTGTGTATTAATGCTTTGTCACCTTTTTTGTGAATCGGAATCAGGTATGAGGTTTTCCAAAATTGTGGAAAAGTACCTGACATAAGGGATCTGTTAAAAATTAATGTAAGTGGGACAGTTAAATTATGAATACAGTTATGTAAAAAAATAGGTGGAAGAAGATCAGGACCAGCTCCTTTTTGAATATCTACAACACATCATAGAGCTAATCATATAAATTTACTCTTAATACAAAACGAGGAGAAATCACATTATGTTTGGATCAAAAATATTTCAAGAATAATTAAATTACAAATTACGAAACATAAATCACGCATCTTTTTATGTAACACATGTTTAATTCATTTTTATAAGGAATCAGATCTTAATCAACATCAAATAGAATGTTCAAAAATTGTTACGGTGATGCCTACTAATGAAAATAAAATTTTGAAATTTAAAAGTTTTCATCGAAAAATGGATATTCCTTTCACCATCTATGCTGATTTCGAATGTCTACTGCAGAATATTGATCATGTATTGTTAAATACGAATGAATCATCAACAACATATACCTTGTTCATTTGCATACAACATAAAATGAAGTTTTGATAGCAGTCTTAACGTATTTAAAATGTTTACAAATGAAGGGTGCGAGAATGATTTTGTGAAACATATACGAGTACTAGAAGATGTAAGTATATTAGTACGTAACTATATTAGAAATGTAATACCTATGAAATCTATTTAACATACCTAAACTAGGAAACCATTTAAAAACTAACGTTTGTCATATTTGCGAAATAAAAATTATTAATAATGATAAAGTATTCGATCATTGTCATTTAACCGGGAAATATCGAGGACCGGCTCATACCACATGTAACATAAATTATACAATTCCAAATTTTATTCCCATTTTTTTTCATAATTTTTCTGGTTACGATTGTCATTTATTTATTAAATTTCTTTCAAACTTTCCTGGTAGAATTCAAGTAATCCTAAATGGATTGAAATTAATGAGAACTATTCTTTTGAATTAAGGTTTCTAGATTCGATTCGATTTATGCCATCAAGTTTAGAATCACTAGCTAAAAATTTAACAGATTCTGATTTCCATACTGCAAAGAAAGCTTTTCCAGCAGATGATAAGTTTAGTTTCATCAAAAGAAAAGGGATATTTCCATATGAATATTTAGATTCTTGGGATAAATTAATTGAATTATCATTACCGCCACAGAATTGCTTTAATAGTAGACTTACAAATAGCATTTGTTTAGATGAAGACTATGAACATGCTAAAGAGGTTTGGAAAACTTTTAAATGTACAAATCTTCAAGAATATTTAGAAATTTATTTAAAAGTTGATGTTTATTATTATTAACAGATATCTTTGAAAATTTTCGTAGAATATGTAAAAATATCTATTCCTTAGACCCGTGACAGTATTTTACTCTTCCTGGCTTAGCATGGGATGTTATGCTTAAGACAACGAACATTGAACTTGAACTATTAACTGATATTAATATGTATAATTTTTTTAAAAAGTCTATTAGAGGTGGACTCACACAGTGCTCATTAAGACATTCTGTAGTTAATAATAAATATATCCATGAATTCGATAGATCAAAATCTGCTTCATATATACAATATTTAGATGTAAATAACCTTTACGGTTTAGCACAATCAATCTCAGTATTTACCACATTCAAATTTTAAATGGAAAGAAAATATTGATATTCATGATATATTAAATACAAATGATGATTCAGAAATAGGTTATATCTGAGAAGTAGATTTAGAATATCCTAATAGTTTACATGATGAATATAACGATTTGCCGTTTTGTCCAGCGAAAAAAATAATATTCACATGAAACAGAAAAAATTAATTGTTGACCTAGAAGATAAAAAATTTTATGTAATTCATTACAAAAATTTAAAACAGTGTTTGAAATATGGTTTGAAACTTATAAAAATTCATAGAATATTACAGTTTAATCAATCACCATGATTAAAGAGTTTCATTGACTTAAATAATTCATATCGAATAAAATCTACAATGAATTCGATAAAATTTTTTTTAAATTGATAAATAACGCAAATTATGGAAAAACTATGGAGAATGTTGATAAAAGAAAAGACGTGAAAATTTCTACTAGTCGGGAAAGTCAAGGAAATCATTTAGGCGCACGTGCTTTAATTGCAAAATCAAATTTTCATAGCATAGCGCATTTTTCAAGTAATATGGTTGCTATTCAAATGGATAGAGTTCTCACATATTATAATAAACCTATTTATGTTGGATATATTGTCTTAGAATTATCAAAATGGACAATGTATGATTTTCATTATAGTTATATGAAACCTAAATATAATGGTAATATACATTTAAATTATATGGATACAGATTCTTTTGTTTATACAATTGAAACAGAAGATTATTATAAAGATATTTTACCTGATATTGAAAACCATTTTGATACTTCAGACTACTCTATAGACAATCAGTACAATATTCCTAGAATAAATAAAAAAGTTCTTGGTATGATGAAAGATGAATGTAATGGAAAGATAATTAAAAAATTCATAGGTTTAAGAGCAAAAATATATTCAATTGATATTCAGAATACGAAAACAAAAAATAAAGCTAAAGGAATGAAAAAATGTGTTGTAAAAATGTTAGTATTAATGATTACAGAGATTGTTTATATAAAAAAAAAATAATTTATAGTCAAATGTTAACGTTTAGAAATAAGTTTCACAGTTTATATACACAAAATTTAAATAAAATTTCATTAAGGTATTTAGATGATAAGAGATTTGTAAAAAATGATAATATTTATATTTCAGCTTGGGGACATTATTCCTTAAATACCTAAAATGTGAAAATATAAATAAAAAAAAAAATAAGTACAAAATGTATATTTTATTAAACTATTTATTTGAATTTATTTGTTTGGTTTTTTTTTATTTACAAATTTTCAGATGTTTTATATTTATCTAAATCATTCTTTCAAAAATTCTGGTGACTTTTTCTAGAGAGAGCACCTTAGGTGTTATGATTGTACTACATCGATTACATCGATTAAATAAAAAATAATTACATGATTTAAATAAAATAAAAGTAAGAAAAGTAAACTTTACTAATCAATTTATTTTTATTTCATTTCTTTATATACTTAACATTTTTTTAAATAGAATAATAATTATTTTAAAAAACATTAAACTAGAAAAAAAGGAGAAATATTACTAAAGAATTGCAATTATTAAAAACTGTATGCGTATCTATAGTGCGAAAGAAAAAATATATATGAATTCGCCAATTAGAGTTGCTCCATTTGAATGATTTCAGTTACTTTACAAGCTGTAAACATATGATTACATTTTATTATTTATAAAGAACATACCGTTATATTGTGTCTAAGGTACAAAATGATATTTTTCATAATACATATATCATATAAATATATATGTGATCTCATAGAAATCTTGTTTTATATATATGTTCTCGGTGTGTGTTAGTTAAAATTTCTAAAATGGTAGGTTCAATGTTTTTATGCATCTTTGGAATCTGCACCTATTTCTATCATATTGTTCCCATACACTTTTTCGTGCTGCTCTATATGCAAAATTCCATGTGTATAAATTAAAAAACTTGAACGTTCAAGTTAAATCTCACCATTTTTTTATTGTTTTTTATTTGTTCCATTTGTTTGTTAAAGTTTATTCGTTTTTAGCAAATGTATGTATGTATTCAAACAGTTTCTAGCAGCACATCTAGTTTTAGAATTTATTTGATAGTTATTACTTTTATGTACAGGACACATTGATGTGAAGTTTTCAATGTTGTATAGTGATGTCATATCTTTGGTAAGATCTATAATATCAGGTTTAATCAGATATTTTTTTAAGAAATTTGATTTCTGCTCTCCCTTCACAAAAATTTTTTCAAAGGGTTCTAAATAATGATTTAAAACAGCAGATATTTGAGTATATTCAATCTCGCCTTCATTCCACTTTAGTCCATTTATATTCCTTTCACAATACAGATTTTGATATTTTGCGTCAGCATTAAGTTCTTTTTCTGAATATGGTGGTTTGAAATGGAATATAAGAGGAACTAAACTTCCTTTTTCCACAACTGCTAATTCTTTTAAAAAATACTGTTTCTTTTAAAAATTGTAAATCAGCTATAGAAAATACTTTCCTTCCATGGCAAAGTGTAGTAATGAAATGACAAAATATTTTTGAATTTTCATGCTCTTATATACTGATTTTGCTATAAATATAACTGAGAATATGTTTATTTTTTTAGTTTTTATAATGGTTATGTTATATCATCCGTTGAGGTAGTAGGACCATCGTGTTGCAAATAAAAGTTCGCGCTTATTATCAAGTAGCGATAGCGATGAGTAGTCGTTTAATTTCGAATTTTAAATTTTTATTATGGAAGTTTCTCTATTACTTTTTTTTATTTTTTTAATAATAATATATATGAATTATATTTTGTTTTTGTTACTTATTTTATACTTTTTAATAATAATGTATATTAAATATTATCTGGTTTTTCATTATTAATATTATACATGATTTTTAGGACACCATACAGCTCTTTCTTCCATCTTACACGGTTTTTAGAAGTTCTGGAACACATCCTCAATTTAAATATGTGCAGCGTGTCTTTTTTTACACAGTTTTTTTTTTACACGGTTTTTGTGGGAACGTATCTACAATGTAAAAAAAGAGTTGGGCGTATATTCAATCTCGCCTTCATTCTACTTTAGTCCATTTATATTCCTTTCACAATACAGATTTTGATATTTTGCGTCAGCATTAAGTTCTTTTTCCGAATATGGTGGTTTGAAATGGAATATAAGAGGAACTAAACTTCCTTTTTCCACAACTGCTAATTCTTTTAAAAAATACTGTTTCTCATTTCCTCGTAAAAATTGTAAATCAGCTATTAGGAAATACTTTCCTTCCATGGCAAAGTGTAGTAATGAAATGACAAAATATTTTTGAATTTTCATGCTCTTATATACTGATTTTGCTATAAATATAACTGAGAATATGTTTATTTTTTTAGTTTTTATAATCGTTATGTTATATCACCCATTGAGGTAGCAGGACCATCGTGTTGCGGCAAAACTACTTTTATTCACAATTTAATAGAAAATATGAATACAGTTATTCAACTGCAAATACAAAAAATTATATGATGTAATCCTGATAAGAACGCGGTTCCAATAAACATTAAAAAAATTGAATATTCGTCGAATATACCGGATTTGAGTGAAAATCTTAATTTTTTGCTAATAGTAATATATGATATGATGTTGGATTCAAATAATAAAAACATTTGCGAATTATTTACTAGAGGATCACATCATAGAAACTTATCTTGAATATTCACATCTCAAAATGTATTCCATCAAGGTAAATTTTCAAGAGATATTTCTCTCAATTGCAAATACTTGATACTTTTCAAAAACTCCACAGACAAGTCACAGATTTTGCCAATATCACATCAAATTTACCCTAATAAAATGAAAGAATTCCAAAAAGTATATAATGAAGTAACACTAAGATCGCACGGTTATATTTTTATAGATCTTAGTCAGAATATTAACGATCTATTTGGATTGAGAAGTGATATATTGGGAGAGAATTTGTGTTATTGTCGAACAGACGATTTATATAATTTAAGTGACAAATATGAAACGATTGAAGGCAAACCAACATATATTGCATCTATTAAAAAACTCTAAACCGAAATTTAAAAAAATTATTATAAAACATTGCGACCCTGAAGTAATAAAAACATTGTGTGAAATAGCGTTGAATATATTGAAAGGTAATTGTTTGTTTTTAATTTTGTTGTTTGTAATTTAAGTAAACAAGGTAGAATGTAAACCAACGGTTTTTAAAAGCGCACATTTCCAAAACTCAATACAAACTGTTTAGAAGTGTGACTTACACAAAAATTTGAAAATTTCATGTAATAAGAAAAAATGTGAAAAAAATAGGACATTTTTGAAATTTTGAGTGGCCGTAATTCCGGAATCCTATATAACTAAGAAAAGCCGTTAACACACGTAAAAATATATAATTGAAGCTTTAATTTTCATGTCTTGCCGAAGAAAAATTTTTACAGGTGCCTAAGTTACAGGTGTCTAAAAATAGCAAATTTTCAATTTTTGAGGCGTAATAACTCTTAAAGAGGGGGTGCCACCAAAAAATTTTCTGAGGAAACTTATACTAATTCTAAAAGTTCTTTCTTGCCTCAAAATTTCAAGCTTCTATCTAGAAGCGTGCCGGAGTTATGAAAGTAGAAAAATCATGCAAAATTTGGTTTTCACATAACGGTAAATTTAAATACTAAATTTAAAACAAATGTATAATTTTGATATTAATTTACAAAGATAAAAGAAATACCTGTCGAATGACGTTTTCAGATTGAAAAAATCTTAAGCAGAACATAAGATATATGCATTTAAAAATAGGGCTTTTTCAAAGTTTGAGGGGTTGTAGCTCCGTAATGGGGGGGGCTACATGAAAAAGTTGTTCCACAAAATTATTTTTTTTATGAGACCTACCTATGGCTAAAATTTTTTTTCTCTATCTTTAACGGTGTAGAAGTTTTGTAAACAGACGGACGGACGGACGGACGGACAGAGTGAAACTAATAAGCACATTTTTTCAAAATTTTTTTGGAAATGTGCTAAAAAGTAGTAAAACAATTGAATAAGTATAAAAACGAGCTGAGAATGTTGAGTTGTCATAAAAAGTCTTTAACAAAGTAAACGGAAAACCATTATTCAACGGGGCGGATACCTACACTAATTGGCGCTGTACTATCAGGAATAATTGGAAGATTTTTAAAATGAACAACATGTTCAATAAAATGATTTTAGTGAAGCCAGAGATTTAGGAGAAACTCAAATATAATACTGATATTGAATTCAGTGATTTGAATAACAAACTGAGAAGAATTATCTTAAATAAAAATTTGTCGGATATTCAAAAATGGTATTTATTTCGCCAAAATCTCTATAAATTAAGTAATAAAAATAGAAAGAGTATATCTCAAAATAAAAACGAGGTAAATAAACAGAAAAATATAAAATATTACGAATCAAAAGGTGTTCAACCTTGTCCAAAACCATTTTTACGCGATGCAGAAGCTCAGTCGGAACATATCGAAAACAAAAATTTTGGTATGCAATTTCCCATAGAGGAGGTTTATGAACAAGAACCACTTGACGACGACGAAGTTTTTATTGATAATGAAAAAGAAGAGGAAATATATTCAAAAGCATTCTCTGCCGCAAAATCAGAAGAACGTCTTAGAAAAAAAAGAAAATCAATTAAAAATTTACAACTATTTGAGACTGATACTGGAGATATTATAATTGTACCTTTAGACAGTCCAAGTCCACCTCAAAAAAAAAGAAAAAACTATAAATAGTATAAAATGGATAAAAAACAATTAAGTCGTGTTTTACGCTCAAATAGAGCTGCTGGTGAAACTCAAATCGAACTTAGTTTTTCGATACGAAAAGCAAAGTCTACAAGTAATACACAATGGACAACATACAAATGAAGGATGCATTTTACACTACATTACTTAGTGATTCATCTATGAATTACTATCCCGCAAATACATTGTCATCTTTTACAAATAAAATAAATAAATATATGTGTGATTCTAGTTGGAAAGTTGGTGTTTCTGAAATTTATAATAATAATTTTATTCCAAATACATATGGTGAAGATTGGAAAATGAGTACCGAAGTATATATTAAGGGTATGCAAGATAAAGATTTGATAGTCGTTGGAACATCGTATATTCCTTATGATGAAAAACAAATGTTATGATATTGGAAAATTTTTCTAGCCTACACTAATTCAAAATATTAGACCATTTCAAAGATTTTCAAGAAAAGAAGTTGAAAGAGAGCTGCTTTACGGTATTTTTAATTTTATAAATGATGATGACAATTATGTAAAACCGGCAAAACCAGAAGAGCTGTCTGAAACCATATCTTACACTACTATATGTGAGTAAACCAAAAATAGATATAAAATTAAGAGCAACTTTCTCTTATTCTTTAGAAGGGCTTTTAAAAACCTGTTTCAATCAAGTATCATCGAAAATTGCAGATTTTAAGAAATTTAAACCACGTGTAATAGAAGGTTTCAAAATGTTTTTAGATAGTGTACAATTAATTCTAATTATTAAAGAGGATATGTTTTTCATATACTCGGATAATTGCATTAAATGGTACTATAGAATATTTGAAAAAGTTTTGGATTGATAATCGTTATGTGGAAGGTTAAAATCTGCTTTTGAAGAATGTATAAACATATAGTTTGAATATATGTACAACCCATAGTTCCAGAAATTATAAAATTCACCCAAATTATTTTAAAATACTAAAATATGTATTAAAAATATAATATTGTAAGCAGAGTGACAGGCTGTGAACATACTAACGGTTCGTACGTGTATCTAAGAGTTGACAAAGGTGACTGTATTCTTTGTTTATACATTCAAACTATATGTTTATACATTCTTCAAAAGCAGATTTTAACCTTCCACAGAACGATTATCAATCCAAAACTTTTTGAAATATTCTATAGTACCATTTAATACTAAGCGGTAAATGTATATTAAATTTACTAAGTACAAAATAGTACATATAATTTTAAATATTATATTATATTAATGCGTACATAGTATATTTATATTATTATAAGTATATCGCCATACATTGCAATATTTCTTTAAAAATATTTCCATTCATAGAATAATTTCTTATAAGTACAATAAAATACATTATATGTATGTATGTAAATACGCGCTATATAATATACATCTATACTCTTATCATTCATTCATCAGTAACATATACGATATGTAAATAAACATGATATTATATAAGTATGTATGTATATCAATATCATATAAATAAAAATTCTTCAAGCAACCGTTATGTTGTTTATTTATTTGCATTTTTTTGTACTACGCATTATATCTTTAACAATTTCAAATTATCGAGTAAAACAAAATGCAAAAAATTCGTTAAAGAAATTTGTTATAAAATTTGAAAAAATCAAGTAACACTTTCGCCAATTATAAAGTAACCCTATATTATTAAAAAAAGTTGTTAACAGAAATAAGAGTATAATGTTAAGGCTTTAATTTTTGTGTATTACTTCAAAAAAATTTTAACAGGTGTTCAAGTTACAGGTGTTTAAAAATAGGGAATTTTCAGTTTTTGACCCCTTACTCCTCCTAAACGGGGGGTGATACAAAACAATTTTCTGAAATGACTGATACTTATTTTCACTAACTTCTATCAAAAGATCTAACTTCTATCAAAATATCAAGTTTCCAACTTAAACCGTTTAGAAGATAGAAGGGTTAAAGGATTTTGCAAAAATATATGTGTGACCTCATAGAAATCTTGTTTTATATATGTGTTCTCGGTGTGTGTTAGTTAAAATTTCTAAAATGATAGGTTCAATGTTTTTGATACATCTTTGGAATCTGCACCTATTTCTATCATATTGTTCCCATACACTTTTTCGTGCTGCTCTATATGCAAAATTCCATGTGTATAAATTAAAAAACTTGAACGTTCAAGTTAAATCTCACCATTTTTTTATTGTTTTTATTTGTTCCATTTGTTTGTTAAAGTTTATTCGTTTTTAGTAAATGTATGTATGTATTCAAACAGTTTCTAGCAGCACATCTAGTTTTAGAATTTATTTGATAGTTATTACTTTTATGTACAGGACACATTGATGTGAAGTTTTCAATGTTGTATAGTGATGTCATATCTTTGGTAAGATCTATAATATCAGGTTTAGTCAGATATTTTTTTAAGAAATTTGATTTCTGCTCTCCCTTCACAAAAATTTTTTCAAAGGGTTCTAAATAATGATTTAAAACAGCAGATATTTGAGTATATTCAATCTCGCCTTCATTCCACTTTAGTCCATTTATATTCCTTTGACAATACAGATTTTGATATTTTGCGTCAGCATTAAGTTCTTTTTCCGAATATGGTGGTTTGAAATGGAATATAAGAGGAACTAAACTTCCTTTTTCCACAACTGCTAATTCTTTTAAAAAATACTGTTTCTCATTTCCTCGTAAAAATTGTAAATCAGCTATTAGGAAATACTTTCCTTCCATGGCAAAGTGTAGTAATGAAATGACAAAATATTTTTGAATTTTCATGCTCTTATATACTGATTTTGCTATAAATATAACTGAGAATATGTTTATTTTTTTAGTTTTTATAATGGTTATGTTATATCACCCGTTGAGGTAGCAGGACCATCGTGTTGCGGCAAAACTACTTTTATTCACAATTTAATAGAAAATATGAATTATTTAACTGCAAATACAAAAAATTATATGATGTAATCCTGATAAGAACGCGGTTCCAATAAACATTAAAAAAATTGAATATTCGTCGAATATACCGGATTTGAGTGAAAATCTTAATTCTTTGCTAATAGTAATATATGATATGATGTTGGATTCAAATAATAAAAACATTTGCGAATTATTTACTAGAGGATCACATCATAGAAACTTATCTTGAATATTCACATCTCAAAATGTATTCCATCAAGGTAAATTTTCAAGAGATATTTCTCTCAATTGCAAATACTTGATACTTTTCAAAAACTTCAGAGACAAGTCACAGATTTTGCCATTATCACGTCAAATTTACCCTCATAAAATGAAAGAATTCCAAAAAGTATATAATGAAGTAACACTAAGACCGTACGGTTATATTTTTATAGATCTTAGTCAGGATATTAACGATCTATTTGGATTGAGAAGTGATATATTGGGAGATAATTTAAGTGACAAATATGAAACGATTCAAGGCAAACCAACATATATTGCATCTATTAAAAAATTCTAAACCCAAATAAAAAAAAATTATTATAAAACATTGCGACCCTGAAGTAATAAAAACATTGTGTGAAATAGCGTTGAATATATTGAAAGGTAATTGTTTGTTTTTAATTTTGTTGTTTGTAATTTAAGTAAAAAAGTAGTAAAACAATTGAATAAGTATAAAAACAAGTTGAGAATGTTGAGTTACCATAAAAAGTCTTTAACTAAGTAAACGGAAAACCATTATTCAACGGGGCGGATTTTTACTTACACTAATTGGCTAATTGTACTATCAGGAAAAATTGGAAGATTTTTAAAATGAACAACATGTTCAATAAAATGATTTTAGTGAAGCCAGAGATTTATGAGAAACTCAAATATAATACTGATATTGAATTCAGTGATTTGAATAACAAACTGAGAAGAATTATCTTAAATAAAAATTTGTCGGATATTCAAAAATGGTATTTATTTCGCCAAAATCTCTATAAATTAAGTAATAAAAATAGAAAGAGTATATCTCAAAATAAAAACGAGGTAAATAAACAGAAAAATGTAAAATATTACGAATCAAAAGGTGTTCAACCTTGTCCAAAACCATTTTTACGCGATGCAGAAGCTCAGTCGGAACATTTCGAAAACAAAAATTTTGGTATGCAATTTCCCATAGAGGAGGTTTATGAACAAGAACCACTTGACGACGACGAAGTTTTTATTGATGATGAAAAAGAAGAGGAAATATATTCAAAAGCATTCTCTGCCGCAAAATCAGAAGAACGTCATAGAAAAAAAAGAAAATCAATTAAAAATGTACAACTATTTGAGACTGATACTGGAGATATTATAACTGTACCTTTAGACAGTCCAAGTCCACCTCAAAAAAAAGAAAAAACTATAAATAGTATAAAATGGATAAAAAAACAATTAAGTTGTGTTTTACGCTCAAATAGAGCTGCTGGTGAAACTCAAATCGAACTTAGTTTTCCTATACGAAAAGCAAAGTCTACACAATGGACAACATACAAATGAAGGATGCATTTTACACTACATTACTTAGTGATTCATCTATGAATTACTATCCCGCAAATACATTGTCATCTTTTACAAATAAAATAAATAAATATATGTGTGATTCTAGTTGGAAAGTTGGTGTTTCTGAAATTTATGTTAATAATTTTATTCCAAATACATATGGTGAAGATTGGAAAATGAGTACCCAAGTATATATTAAGGGTATGCAAGATAAAGATTTGATAGTCGTTGGAACATCGTATATTCCTTATGATGAAAAACAAATGTTATGATATTGGAAAATTTTTCTAGCCTACACTAATTCAAAATATTAGACCATTTCAAAGATTTTCAAGAAAAGAAGTTGAAAGAGAGCTGCTTTACGGTATTTTTAATTTTATAAATGATGATGACAATTATGTAAAACCGGCAAAACCAGAAGAGCTGTCTGAAACCATATCTTACACTACTATATGTGTGAGTAAACCAAAAATAGATATAAAACTAAGAGCAAATTTCTCTTATTAAATTGCAGATTTTAAGAAATTTAAACCAAATAATTCTAATTATTAAACCGAATATGTTTTTTATATACTCGGATATTTGTATTAAATGGTACTATAGTAAAATTTGAAAAAGTTTTGGATTGATAATCGTTATGTGGAAGGTTAAAATCTGCTTTTGAAATATGTATAGACATATAGTTTGAATATATGTACAACCTATAGTTCTAGAAATTATTTAAGAAATATATATTATACTGCGACACCGTATGCCACAAGTATATATTTATCGTATATATACTTTTAAAGTTAATAAAATTAGTAATCGTTTGCCGTTTTCAGAATGAAGATAGACCTTATACAACTTGTGCTATAACAATTTATTTTAATAACTTTTTTTTTACTGTGTAGCCCCACCCTTTACGGAGCAACCGCTCGCCAAAGGTTCAATAAAGCTCTATATTTAAATTGTTATAGCACAAGTTGTATAAGGTATATCTTCATTCTGAAAACGATTTACTGCTTTTATTAGCTTTAAAAGTATATATACAATAAATATATAGTTGTGGCATACGGTGTCTTAATTTACCGTTATGCGAAACCAAAATTTTGCAAAATCCTTTAACTCTTCTATCTTCTAAACGGTTTAAGTTGGAAAATTTAAATTTTGACAGAAGTTAGATCTTTGAAAATAAGTATGAGTAAGTTCAGAAAATTGTTTTGTATCACCCCCCGTTTAGGAGGAGTAAGGGGTCAAAAACTGAAAATTTCCTATTTTTAAACACCTGTAACCTGAACACCTGTTAAAATTTTTTTGAAGTAATACACAAAAATTAAAGCTTCAACATTATATTCTTATTTCTGTCAACAACTTTTTTTAATAATATAGGGTTACTTTATAATTGACGAAAGTGTTACATGATTTTTTCAAATTTTATAACAAATTTCTTTAACGATTTTTTTGCATTTTGTTTTACTCGATAATTTGAAATTGTTAAAGATATAATGCGTAGTATAAAAAAATGTAAATAAATAAACAACATAACTGTTGCTTGAAGAATTTTTATTTATACGATATTGATATACATACATACTTATATAATATCATGTTTATTTACATATCGTATATGTCACTGATGAATGAATGATAAGAGTATAGATGTATATTATATAGCGTTAAATGTTATTATATTTACATACATACATATATGTGTTTTATTGTACATATAAGAAATTATTCTATGAATGGAAATATTTTTAAGGAAATATTGCAATGTATGGCGATATACTTATAACAATATAAATATACTATGTACGCATTAATATAATATAATATTTAAAATTATATTTACTATTTTGTACTTAGTAAATTTAATATACATTTACCGCTTAGTATTAAATGGTGCTATAGAATATTTGAAAAAGTTTTTGATTGATAATCGTTATGTGGAAGGTTAAAATCTGCTTTTGAAGAATGTATAAACATATAGTTTGAATATATGTACAAGCCATAGTTCTAGAAATTATAAAATTCACCCAAATTATTTTAAAATACTAAAATATTAAAAAAATAATATTGTAAACAGTGATAGGCTGTGAACATACTAATGGTTCGTACGGGTATCTAAGAGTTGACAAAGGCAACTGTATTCTTCCTCGTTGTGTTGTTAATGTTTATTTCCAAGCCAACTTCCGCAGCACATTCTGCTAGCTTATTGATTTTTTGTTGCATATCTTCGTGGGTTTGTGTAAGTAGGCTAATGTCATCAGCGTAGTTCAAATCTTCTAGCTTTTGTGTGAGGTACCAGTTTATACCTCTGGATGAGTTGTTATTGGTCTTTTTCATGACTTCGTCAATTGTTATATTGAATAGTAGAGGAGATAGCGGGCAACCTTGTCTTACTCCATTTCTAATTATTACAGGATCGCTTAAAATACGCTTATGGAGAATTTGAGCTTCTGTGTTGCTATACATTACTCTAATTATCCTGATGATTTTTTCTGGAATGTACTTCCTTTTAAGTGCTTCCCATATTGCGTTTCTAATCTATCTCATCGAATGCTCTCTTGAAATCGACAAATACTATGTAAATGGGTGCCTTGAATTCTGTTGATTGTTCCAGGATTATTCTTAGAATGTTTGCATGCTCTGTACAACTTCGTTCTTTACGGAAACCGGCTTGTTCTTTTCTTAATACACTTTCAATATGTTCCTCAATTCTACTAAGAACAACTAGGGCCAGTATCTTGTGTACAGTATTGAGTAACGTTATTCCTCTTCAGTTATTACAGTTACTTAGGTTGCCTTTCTTGGGGATCTTTACAATGATATCTTTTTTCCATTGGGAACTCATTTCTTCATTTCGCCATATCTTTTCAATTATGGGTTGTAGAGACCTTGCACTTTGTAGAGTGTCTACTTTGACCAGTTCAGCTCCTATGCAATCTGTACCTTCAGCCTTATTATTTTTAAGTTTGTTTATTATTTGCGCTAGCTCCCGTACTGTTGGAGTACTGATGTTAATATTTGTACTTGTATTACCAGTGTGCCCCCACGGGCTAGGGCGCCATGTATAAACTTTATTTGTGCTGAAATGCTCTTTCCATCTATCCAATTGTTTTTTAGTCGATGTTTGTAGCTTACCATTCTTGTCTTTGATTGGGTGATCCCTACTTGACTTCTGGTTGGATAGGATTTTTATTTTAGCGAATAGTTGCTTTAGTAGTGTTGGTCAGCTGCTTGTTGGGCTTCTAAAGCGATATTGCTTATGCATTTTCTTTTATCCCTTCTTGCTAGCTTCTTTATCTCTCTGCATATGGTTTTATGATGTTCTTTCATTTCGTTACTATTATTTGTTAGTAGTGAAGTTTTAATGTTTCTTTTCAGAAGTATTTTGTTCCATGTTTCATTTGAGATCCATTATTTTCTGTAGTGTTCTTTGGTTTGGTTAAGATTTCTTCACCAGCATTTCTATATATATAATTTTTTATAAATAATCAATATTAATAATTTTTTTTGCTGTTTAATATAAATTCATTTAAATCATATATTACTATCTAAAACTTAAAAGTTAAATGTATATATAAAATTGCTGCACGGGTAATCAATTGCATTATTGTTTATAGCTGTATTAATAAAAATTTTTTTTTTATCTCATAAAGAAGATCATATGTTAATCATTATTTTTGCCTTTCCATCCAGTTCAGTTCGATAAATGCATTAGAATAGCAAATATAATTTTTATTCTCTTCTAAAAATAGTAATTCTGTTAAATAAAAAAAAAAAGGATTATAACTCGGTCTCGTGCAGCAATATTGCAGTAGTGTAAAATTTATTATTAAGATTAATTAAAGTGAATATTTAATTTGTAAATTTGCATTTTGTTTTCGATAATAAAAAAAAAGGGTCAGATCTTAAAAAATTGTAAAAAACTGAACATGATCCTTCTAGCCGAATCTAAATCCCCATAAATTTTGGCATTCCGCGTGCAAGTTACATCCTTAACACATAATGAAAAAGCAATTAAAGACATAATAGAATATTTAGAACCAGGTAAATAATTATAATCAATATTAACAGACAAACTAAAACATGTCTTAACAAAATATTTTGTTATCAGGTAAATAACTATAATCAATATTAACAGACAAACTAAAACATGTCTTAAATAAAAAGTTACTATCAAGTAAACAATAAATAGTAAACAAATCAAGTCATGTTTCTTTAAATAAGATAATTATTATGTTGAGACAAAGAAATTACGGTGCCCGGTAATAATACCCCAATATTAGCCGAATCGGCTTTATTTCCCTTCCGATGCGGAAATAAAGCCGAAATCGCGAATTTTGAGAATTCGGCCTTATTACTATTTAGAAAAGGAAATAATGCCGAAATTGAAAAAGAAAGAAAGTTGAATACCGATTCGACTTTATTTTCTGGGGCATTATTTCCGGTCACCGTAAAATAACAGATGTAAGACAATAAATGTTAATAACAAATTTTTTAAATATTTTCTAACTATTAATAGCAAATTTTTTGAATATTTATAGCTACATATTCTGGAAAAAGCCGATAACATTGATTTTGTAATCGATTATAAAATCCGAATATTTTCAACAATTACTTTTATTTTCCATATTATGGCCAGACCTCGCGAACGCGGCCGCGAAGCGTGCGCCACAATAATTAAAAGGAATTAAAGCCCGCGGGCTTCCTTTTGAATTGGAATTAAGACCCACAATATTTTTTGTTGTTAAAAGAAGAGTGTAATGGAATATGTAGAGCTAACGTATTAGGAGAGATTTTAGAGTTTTGGATAAAAATTGGATACCCCTTTTTTCAAAATATTTACTAATATGTATGTGTGCGAGATTCTGATTTGGGAGAGATTTTAGAGTTGGTTATGGAATTAAGGTTATATCCTTTTTCAAAATATGTATATAAGTAATACTCCGATTGTCAGGGATTTTGTGAGGGATTTTAGAATTGAATTCAAAATCAGGATTATACGCCTTTTACAGAATATTTAAAAATATGCATATGCGAGTTTTGATTAGGAGTATTATATAAATATTCTGGAAAAATCGTATAAACCTGATTTTGTAACCATCTCTAAAATCTATCCTAATTCAGAAACTAGCATATGCATATATCTAAATATTCTGTAAAAAGCGTATCCTTATTTATTTCCAGCGTGATCTATTTCCTCGGTGTTCTGTCACTGCACCTTTTAATATAACTGAAAAAAAAATAGGCAGGTGTTAAGAGTTGGTTACAAAATCAAGTTTGCCCCCCCTTTTCCAGAGTAAATTTGTTCTGGAAAAATAGAACACTCTGACTTCATATATTGACAAAAATAACCATAATTTAATAAAAAACATAAATCAACAAATTAAAATAAATGATAATTTCAATAAATCTTTTATAATGATACAAGAAGCAATTAAAAATGATAGACAACAAATGAATCTTCTATACAAATTAGAAACAAAAACCTTTTCATTCAATCTAATAAATGAACAATTATTTAAACTAAATATTATTAAGGAAAAAGTTAAACAAATTCAAGATAATATTGCTTCAGCTAGATTAAGTTAACTACATCCAAATATATTATCAAAAGAAGAAATAATAAAATATAATATAGATTTTAAGAAATTAAATCAAATACGATTAGGATTAGCCAAATATATAAACGGAATGATAATTTTTGCTATAAAAATACCAATAGATTATGTAACATTAAACAAAAAAGTAATTATACCTATAAACAATGAAAATAATACATTAATTGAAAAAAAAATAGAATATACACTAGAATTAAATAATAGTTATTATAAATTCAGTTCATCACAATCATTTAAAGAACTGGAAAATTCAGAAAATTGCATTTTTAAAAATAATTGTAAACTAATAACTAACTATGAAAGCAAGATAATAAATATCGATGAAAATTCTTTAATTATACAAAATGCTGTAAATTTTGAAATGAATAGTAATTGTGATGAAAGACAATTTACCTTAAATGGAAACTATTTCGTAAATTTTTTTAATTGTAATATTAATAATGAAAAGTTTTCAAATACAGAATATCATTATATAGAAAAATTTGTAATACCAAGTTTAAATAAAAGAGAATCTGAAATTAGCTTAAGTTTTGACGACATAGTATTAAAAACTAAAGGTAAATAATTATAATCAATATTAACAGACAAACTAAAACATGTCTTAACAAAATATTTTGTTATCAGGTAAATAACTATAATCAATATTAACAGACAAACTAAAACATGTCTTAAATAAAAAGTTATTATCAAGTAAACAATAAATAGTAAACAAATCAAGTCATGTTTAAATAAGATAATTATTATGTTGAGACAAAGAAATTACTTTCTTTGTACGATAAAATAGATTAAGATTTATATTATGTATTTATATTATGTATGACAAATTGCTTTCTTTGTATAAGTGAAGAATTAAATAAAATATTGAAGATAATAACCAATATAAATATTGGTAACGAATTAAAAAGAGAAGTCTAAGAATAACTGCTGAACTGTAACAGTCTAAAAAGAAATTGTTAAACTAAGTAATCGTAATATTATATTTAAAAAGTTAAGTTTTCGATTTTAATAAAATTAAAATATTTATAAAAATAAATTGTTGTGTTTTTTTTATTATTAAAATAAATAATAAATATTATTTTTAAAATTTATTTTTAAAATTTAGATCAAAACTTATTACAATATAAAATTTTCGTTTTAAAAGGCTATAATGAGTTCATTAGTAATAAAAATAATTTCGATTTACTAATTAACAGAAATTAAAGAAATGGATAATTGTCTATAATAATAATAAGCGTTATATAAAAAATATATACATATGTGCACATGTGAATATTTAAACTGAATTTGGAATATTATTTCTAATATTGTAATAAATTCAAGAGCATTGAAATTAATATTAATTGGTACAATTTCTGTTTTCTTTGACTGCATAAAGAGGGTTGCTTAAATAGTAAGAAAAAAAAACAGTGTATTAATTTTGATCATATGTGCCTACCATATATAAATCAAAGGCTAATATAATAAGAACTAACATTATTGGCTAATAACTTTTAAATACAAAAATAAATTTAAATTACAAAATTTACTTAAACTTTAGTTACTTCTATAAACTAAAAATAAAATACTCTACAAGAATTATTAAAATTTTGGGAGATTATAATTAAGGCGAGGTGTATTAATTTCATATACAACACAGTGACAACTGACATTATTTAGCCATTATGGCACTAATTCATAATCCCGCAGGAGGTAGCGTAAATTTATTAAATCTTGACGACTCGAAAGACGTCTATCGGTACAAGAAAACGGTACAATCTCTTGGAAGGTATAGCTAACTTAAAAGGTAGAAAATATAACGCTATTCTTATACCTTTTAAAGCAAAAATTGATTTAGAAAATAAAAATATCGAGATATTAAATAAAACTAAAATACTATTTGAAGAATTAGACTATCCAATTACTTACAATTAAATTTGCAATTTAGAACCTATTTCTGAACAAATTTTATGCAAATTAAACCTACAACACATAAATAAAGAAGAAGAAAAAGGTTTAAAAACTTATTATATAATTTTCAAGATTTGTTTTTTCTGGAAGGTGAAAATTTGACCTTCACTCATGAGATTAAACATGAAATATATACTACGGTAGAAAATCCAATTTATTGTAAATTATATAGATATCCTCAAGTACATGAAAGAGAAATTAATAAACAAATTACAGATATGTTACATCAGGGCATTATAAGGGAAAGCAATTCTGCTTACAATTCTCCTCTATGGATAGTACATAAAAAATTGGATAATTCAGGCGAACAAAAATGGCGCATAGTTATAGATTATAGAAAATTAAACGAGGTTACTGTGAATGATAAATTCCCAATACCAAACATAGATAATATATTGGATAAGTTAGGAAGATCTCAATATTTTACTACTTTAGATCTTGCAAAAGGTTTTCACCAATTATTAGTTGATGAAAAAGACAGAAGAAAAACTGATTTTTACACACCTTTAGGTCACTTCGAATACGTTAGGATGCCTTTCGGGTTAGAAAATGCCCCAGCAAACTTTTGAAAGATTACTGAATTCCATTTTAAGAGATTACATTAGTAAGATGTGTGTGGTATATTTAGATGATATACTAATCTTTAGTGCATCTCTAGAAGAACACTTAATTCATCTGAAAAATATTTTTCATTGCCTTAGGAAAGCAGGCTTAAAATTTCAAATTGATAAGTGTAATTTTCTTTCAAAAGAAACTGAATATTTAGAACATATTCTAACTCCAGAAGGTGTGAACCTAATCCAAAGAAAATTTAAATTATTCAAAATTTAAAATTACCTACAACAGAAAAGCAAATAAAATCCTTTTTAGGGATAACGGGATATTATAGGAAATTCGTAAAAGACTATTCAAAAATAGCTTACGGAATGACCAAGTATTTAAAGAAAAAAACAAAAATTAATATACATGACACCCAGAGTATATATATGCTTTCGAAATATTAAAAGAATTAATATTTCACCCTGTTCTAAGATACCCTAACTTCGAAAAATGATTCAAACTTGTTACGGACGCTAGCAATTTCGCACTTGGAGCTGTTCTAACCCAAGATAATCAGCCAATTTTCTATACTTCAAGAACACTTAATGAACATGAAAGAAACTATTCGACTATAGAAAAAGAACTTCTAGCCATAGTATGGTCAACAAGATATTTTAGGCCTTACCTATACGGTAAAGAATTCGATCTTGAAACAGATCATCAACCAATTAAATGGTTACAAGCAAAACATATGTGTAAAGATATCAATCCTCGATTACAAAGATGGTTATTGCCTTTAGGAGAATATAACTTCAATATAGAATATATAAAAGGAAAATATAATAAAGTAGCAGATTTTTTAAGTAGAATTAATACAGAAACAAATGAAATTAATTTAATTGACTCAGAATTAGAGATTAATATTAACGAAGATAGAAATACCAATAATACGGTTGAAATCCAAACTATACATTCCCAAGAAAAAGAATATAATAATCACATTCCAATAATAGAAACAATAGTTAATCGTTTCAAATACAAAATTATACTTTGTGAAAAACAAGATAAACAATATGAAACTATTTTTCAAAAATGTAGAATATATATAGATAAACAAAACTTACATAATGAAAATTTGGCAAGTATTTTAAAAACATATATTAACGGTAAAACAGGAATATTTTCTTTTTTGAGTGACTCGGAATATAATATTTTACAACAAAAAATAATTCAAACGTTCGATACAAACATTCAATTTTTTAAGTGTACTTATTATGCCAAAGACATAATATACGAAGCAAGATTAAATAAACAGATAACACTTTTTCACAAAAATGAATCAGGACATTCTGGAATAATCGCAACTTATGAAGATATAAAACAAAAAATTTTTTACCCAAAACTTAGAGAACATCTTCATAAAATTATAAATAATTGTGATATTTGCAACAGATCCAAATATGATAGGAAACCTATACAAGCAAAATTTCAATTTACAGAAACATCCCAAGATTTGAACGAAATAATCCATGTAGTTACTTATATTAATAGTAAAAATTAATTTATAAATTTTATAGACAAATTATCTAAACACGTCATAAGCTTCAATTTAGAAAATAGAAACCACAAAACATTAATAAAAAAATTTGTTTTTGATAACGAATTCAGAAATGAAGTTAAAGAATATCTAAGAAAGGAATAGACTTCCATACCAAGGCATAGACTTCCATACCAAGGAATAAACTTCCATACCATAAAACCAAACAGCCATACTGGGAATTCAGACATAGAAAGGTTCCATAATACAATTACAGAGAAAATTAGAACTCTTAATTTAGAAAATAAAATAAACATTCGCGACCAAACGTTAGAGGCAGTAAAAAATTTATAACAACATATTTCACTCTGCGATAAAAACAACTCCACAAAAAGCGCAAAATAGAGAAACTTCTATCGAAGAACTTATAAAAAACATTAGCGCAACAAAAGAGAAACTACTAGAAAAACAAAATAGAAATAAGGAAGAATATATTGAAAAAAGAAAAGAGGGATACGATAAAAACGATAAAGCTGTTAGACATAAAAACGAATCGAAATACAGAAAAATGAAATTAGACAATATTCATATAGAAAATATTAAAACACCTCTTAAATTTTCAGACAATCATGAAGATAATGACATTGATATGGCTACTATCATATCTCCCGAACAGCAAACAAACAATGACAATACACAAAATTGACAGCCAGACAGGTTATACAATTATAAAAATAAATCAAATTGAATTACCAATAATTTTGAGATAGTACTCCATATCATAGATCCAAATGAAATAAATAAAGCCATAGAAAAAACACTTAAATTACTAACACAGGAATACAATCATAGGGAAATTATTTTTAAAGAAATAGGCGATATAAGAAACATGGTTCATACAATGCTACCATATAAACAAAAAAGAGGACTAATTAATATAAGCGGTAACGTTATAAAATGGGTTTTTGGCGCTATGGGCAATGAAGACAGACAAAAAATAGAAGATCACATATTAACTATTGACAAAAATAACCATAATTTAATAAAAAACATAAATCAACAAATTAAAATAAATGATAATTTCAATAAATCTTTTATAATGATACAAGAAGCAATTAAAAATGATAGACAACAAATGAATCTTCTATACAAATTAGAAACAAAACCTTTTCATTCAATCTAATAAATGAACAATTATTTAAACTAAATATTATTAAGGAAAAAGTTAAGCAAATTCAAGATAATATTGCTTCAGCTAGAATAAGTTTACTACATCCAAATATATTATCAAAAGAAGAAATAATAAAATATAATACAGATTTTAAGAAATTAAATCAAATACGATTAGGATTAGCCAAACATATAAACGGAATGATAATTTTTGCTATAAAAATACCAATTGATTATGTAACATTAAACAAAAAAGTAATTATATCTATAAACAATGAAGATAATACATTAATTAAAGAAAAAATAGAATATACACTAGAATTAAATAATAGTTATTATAAATTCAGTTCATCACAATCATTTAAAGAACTGGAAAATTCTGAAAATTGCATTTTTAAAAATAATTGTAAACTAATAACTAATTTTGAAAGCAAGATAATAAATATCGATGAAAATTCTTTAATTATACAAAATGCTGTAAATTTTGAAATGAATAGTAATTGTGATGAAAGACAATTTACCTTAAATGGAAACTACTTCGTAAATTTTTTTAATTGTAATATTAATATTAATAATGAAAAGTTTTCAAATACAGAATATCATTATATAGAAAAATTTGTAATACCAAGTTTAAATAAAACAGAATCTGAAATTAGCTTAAGTTTTGACGACATAGTATTAAAAACTAAAGAAAATATTCAAGAAACGAATTAAAATATCATAAACATGTCAATTATGTTGGAATAGCAGGAACTTTAATTATCCTAAGTATTTGCTTTGTATTAATAATTATTAAAATAAAATTTATTATGAAAACTCAGGAGGGTTTCCAAACTAAGAGGGGAGGAGTTACATCCTTAACAAATAATGAAAAAGCAATTAAAGACATAATAGAATATTTAGAATCAGGTAAATAATTATAATCAATATTAACAGACAAAATAAAACATGTCTTAACAAAATATTTTGTTATCAGGTAAATAACTATAATCAATATTAACAGACAAACTAAAACATGTCTTAAATAAAAAGTTACTATCAAGTAAACAATAAATAGTAAACAAATCAAGTCATGTTTAAATAAGATAATTATTATGTTGAGACAAAGAAATTACTTTCTTTGTACGATAAAATAGATTAAGATTTATATTATGTATTTAAGACAAATTGCTTTCTTTGTATAAGTGAAGAATTAAATAAAATATTGAAGATAATAACCAATATAAATATTGGTAACGAATTAAAAAGAGAAGTCTAAGAATAACTGCTGAACTGTAACAGTCTAAAAAGAAATTGTTAAACTAAGTAATCGTAATACTATATTTAAATAGTTAAGCTTTCGATTTTAATAAAATTAAAATATTTATAAAAATAAATTGTTGTGTTTTTTGTATTATTAAAATAAATAATAAATATTATTTTTAAAATTTATTTTTAAAATTTAGATCAAAACTTATTGAGTTCATTAGTAATAAAAATAATTTCGATTTACTAATTAACAGAAATTAAAGAAATGGATAATTGTCTATAATAATAATAAGTGTTATATAAAAAATTTATACATATGTGCAAATGTGAATATTTAAACTGTATTTAGAATATTATTTCTAATATTGTAATAAATTCAAGAGCATTGAAATTAATATTAATTGGTACAATTTCTGTTTTCGTTGGCTGCATAAAGGGTAAAGCGTGTTTTGCTTAAATAGTAAGAAAAAAAAAACAGTGTATTAATTTTGATCATATGTGCCTACCATATATAAATCAAAGGCTAATATAAAAAGAAATAACATTATTGGTTAATAACTTTTAAATACAAAAATAAATTTAAATTACAAAATTTACTTAAACTTTAGTTACTTCTATAAACTAAAAATTAAATAAACTACAAGGATTATTAAAATTTTGGGAGATTATAATTAAGGCGAGGTGTATTAATTTCATATACAACACAGTGACAACTGACATTATTTAGCCATTATGACAATAATTCATAATCCCGCAGGAGGTAGCGTAAATTTATTAAATCTTGAGGACTCGAAAGACGTCTATGACAGTAATAGAGCTGCTCTTCAAGCTAAAGAGATTAAAATATTAAGAGGTATAATTACGGACATCCCCGAAGAAAAATTAGAACAACCTATATATTTTACTACTATAAATAGTATCCAGAAAGTGACAAATCAATTAGTTACTCCTTTTCATTTTTTTTTTTTACGAGGGTTGGTGGAAAACTCGAAAGTCACCAAGAGGAACTACACGTGCTTCCTCAGGGTAGTGTTGGACTTTAACCAACCAAAAGCACCCCCCTTTTAAAACCAAACTCACTAATAGTGAAATTTTTTGCTGTTGTATTAATCTGGTGATTAATGTTACAGCGGCTATGAAACTCATAGGAAGCTACAAGGGTGCTGTCGTCTGCGACCCTTGGATCGGATTGGAGGTTAATGAGATTAGGTCATTGATAAATATTAAGAAGAGAGTTGGGGATAAAACTGACACCAGCATTTATTTTGAATTTCTCAGATGAATATCCATCGACCAGAACACGAATCGTGCGGTTCGAAAGGAAATCTCCAATCTATTTTAGAAAGACCCTGCCTAGACCTAATGCTTTGCATTTTGCCAATAGAGCATCGTGCCAAACTCAATCGAAAGCCTTAGAAATATCAAGAGCCACAACATCAGACTCAGCAGAATGATGAAGGTTGACGCTTAGCTTCTCACAAAGGTAAGTCATGAAATCACCGGTTGAACGACTGGCTCTGAACCCGTATTGACGATCATGAAGCAAACCCTTGTGGTCCAGGTATTTCAGAAGATTTTGGTTCACTATTTTCTCCATTACCTTGGAGAGGACCGAAGTTATAGCAATAGGGCGGTAGTTGGAGGGATCGCTTTTATTACCGTTTTTGGGAATTGGGAAAACATGTGCAACCTTCTATTGAGTAGGATGAATACCGAAGTGAAGGAGAGGTAGAAAAGGTTGCGCAGAGGTTTTGAAATAGTGGAGTAGGTATTTTTAAGCACCATGGTGGTTATACCATCTGGACCAGCTGACTTGCTTGTATCAAGATTTTTTAAGATTTTCATCACCGCCCGCGTCCTAAAGTAAATTTTAGGAGCAAACAGATCCTGGAACAGAAGGTGGCATCTGAGCTGACTGTGACAGTGTTGAATTAAAAGCGAACTGCTTGCCAAATAAGTTCGCTTTCTCTTTAGAATCTGATACGGTTCCGTTATTATTATCAATAAGTGGTGAAAAGGAAGACCCTCTAACGTCTTCCTTTAGATTTTTGGCAAATGACCAAAAAGATTTGCCATTCTTTGGCATGTGGATGATTTTACGTTTCAACCTTTGGTTGAACAAGAATTTTTGCTTATTGATAACTCTCTTGCACCTGTTTCTCACCACTATATAGTTGGCCCTGTGCGCCTCCGACCTATTGTTTTGGTACAGTTTAAAAGCCTCCTCTTTCCTAGAAAAGGCTTCTTTGCAAATACGATTAAACCAAGATTTGGGACTCCTTTTAACAGATGAAATGAGGGAATAACCTCATTCCAAGTAAAATAGCTTCACTAATCGCATTTGCAGCAAAGTTAACATTTCTGTTGCGGAAGCAGAATGACCAATCAAAGGCTCTAAAAAAGTTGTTAAGGCCCTCCCAGTCAGTATAGCTGTAACACCAAACTAGTTTTTTGGGAGGGAACCTCTGGTTGGAGATTGGGCTTACCCGGAAACTTGTGTTAACCAAACAATGATCGGAATTACCAAGAGGGCAACCAACTGAAACCACATATTTTTCAGGGTGTGTGGTGAAAAACAGATCCAAGAGGTGACCTTCATGATCAGCACGGTCCGGGATCCTAGTGGACTTTTGGACAAGTTGAGAAAGGTGGAACAGCGTGGAGAATAGTTCAACTTGTTTCCCAATTGAGTTTTGACTCGGGGAGATGTTTCTAGAAAAATGAAGCCAGTCCCTGTTATGAATGTTGAAATCTCCCGCCAGAACAATTTCAGCTTCTGGAGTTGCGTCCAAAATTTCATTGATCTGGTTCGATAGATTTTCAATTTCCATAGCAGTTTCTTGTTCATTTGAGTTGGGTTATCTGTATAGGAAACAGAAATGTATGACATGCTTTTCAACGAGAATTTTGACCCAAAATAATGAAAGGTTGGGCTAGAACATTTATATTTTGGAAATGTGTTGAAAGCGATGTCATTTTTCATATAGACAGCGATACCTCTTTTGGGTACGAAGTGTGAAATAAGTGAGTAGCCAGTAACATTAAAGTTTACTGACCACTGGTTACTGACTTATGTTTCACAAAGGGACAAGACTGCTGGTTTAATTAAACTAAGATGGCAATCGACGGCATGAAAATTAATTTGCAACCCGCGTATGTTACAGAAATTAACATTAAAATTGGTAATTTTGATGTAAAAAAAAAAAAAAAATTTAATATAGAAGATAATTTAAAATAATAAATAGTAATATTAAAATTGAAATCTAGTTTAAAATTAAAATCAAACGCAAAATTAAAAGAAATCAGAGTTGAAATTGTAATTAAAGTTAAAATTAGACTTAAAATCAATTTCAAAATTAACCACGATCAAAATCTGACTGATAAATTAAAGTATGTAAATTAAGATTAAAGTAAAAATTAAATTTATTTAAAATTAAAATCAAAAGTAAAAAAGCACGATTTAAATAACCCGAAGTTGAAGTTAAATAACACTTAAAATAAATTACTATCGATGCCAATATCAATACTTTATATCAACATTAATACTTTTCAATATTTTGCCTTGAGTGAGCAAATGGTTTATAACAACGTTCAACAGTTTTTAACATACACTTTTAAGTGACCTTATTGAACGCAGGTACAACCAAAGACTCATCAAAAGCAAAACTTACCACCAGAAATTAATTAATTAAGTTACAGTAATTACTATGGTGACATTTAAAAATTCCTATGGAATTTTTAGAAAACGGTACAATCTCTTGGAAGGTAGCTAACTTAAAAGGTAGAAAATATAACGCTATTATAGCACAAAATTTTCTTATACCTTTTAAAGCAAAAATTGATTTAGAAAATAAAAATATCGAGATATTAAATAAAACTAAAATACCATTTGAAGAATTAGACTATCCAATTACTTACAATGAAATTTGCAATTTGGAACCTATTTCTGAACAAATTTTATGCAAATTAAACTTACAACACCTAAATAAAGAAGAAGAAAAAGGTTTAAAAAACTTATTATATAATTTTTAAGATTTGTTTTTTCTGGAAGGTGAAAATTTGACCTTCACTCATGAGATTAAACATGAAATATATACTACGGTAGAAAATCCAATTTATTGTAAATTATATAGATATCCTCAAGTACATGAAAAAGAAATTAATAAACAAATTAAAGATATGTAACATCAGGGCATTATAAGGGAAAGCAATTCTCCTTACAATTCTCCTCTATGGATAGTACATAAAAAATTGGATAATTCAGGCGAACAAAAATGGCGCATAGTTATAGATTATAGAAAATTAAACGAGGTTACGGTGAATGATAAATTCCCAATACCAAACATAGATAATATATTGGATAAGTTAGGAAGATCTCAATATTTTACTACTTTAGATCTTGCAAAAAGTATTCACCAGATATTAGTTGATGAAAAAGACAGAAGAAAAACTGATTTTTACACACCTTTAGGTCACTTCGAATACGTCAGGATGCCTTTCAGGTTAAAAAATGCCCCAGCAACTTTTCAAAGATTAATGAATTCAATTTTAAGAGATTACATTAATAAGATGTGTGGGGTATATTTAGATGATATACTAATCTTTAGTACATATCTAGAAGAACACTTAATTAACCTGAAAAAAAATTTTCATTGCCTTAGAAAAGCAGGCTTAAAAATTCAAATTGATAAATGTAATTTTCTTTCAAAAGAAACTGAATATTTAGAACATATCCTAACTCCAGAAGGTGTGAAACCTAATCCAAAGAAAATTGAAATTATTCAAAATTTAAAATTACCTACATCAGAAAAGCAAATAAAATCCTTTTTAGGGATAACGGGATATTATAGGAAATTCGTAAAAGACTATTCAAAAATAGCTTACGGAATGACCAAGTATTTAAAGAAAAAACAAAAATTAATATACATGACACCCAGAGTATATATATGCTTTCGAAAAATTAAAAGAATTAATCACAGAACACCCTGTTCTAAGATATCCTAACTTCGAAAAAAGATTTAAACTTGTTACGGATGCTAGCAATTTCGCACTTGGAGCTGTTCTAACCCAAGGTAATCAGCCAATTTTCTATACTTCAAGACCACTTAATGAGCATGAAAGAAACTATTCGACTATAGAAAAAGAACTTCTAGCCATAGTATGGTCAACAAGATATTTTAGGCCTTACCTATACGATAAAGAGTTCGATCTTGAAACAGATCATCAACCAATTAAATGGTTACAAGCAAAACATATGTGTAAAGATATCAATCCTCGATTACAAAGATGGTTATTGTCTTTAGGAGAATATAACTTCAATATAGAATACATAAAACGAAAAAATAATAAAGTAGCAGATTTTTTAAGTAGAATTAATACAGAAACAAATGAAATTAATTTAATTGACTCAGAATTAGAGATTAATATTAACGAAGATAGAAATGACAATAATACGGTTGAAATCCAAACTATACATTCCCAAGAAGAAGAATATAATAATCACATTCCAATAATAGAAACAATAGTTAATCGTTTCAAATACCAAATTATACTTTGTGAAAAAAAAGATAAACAATATGAAACTATTTTTCAAAAACATAGAATATATATAGATAAACAAGACTTACATAATGAAAATTTGGCAAGTATTTTAAAAACATATATTAACGGTAAAAGAGGAATATTCTCTTTTTTGAGTGACTCGGAATATAATATTTTACAACAAAAAATAATTCAAACGTTCGATACAAACATTCAATTTTTTAAGTGTACTTATTATGCCAAAGACATAATATACGAAGCAAGATTAAATAAACAGATAACACTTTTTCACAAAAATGAATCAGGACATTCTGGAAAAATCGCAACTTATGATGATATAAAACGAAAAATTTTTCACCCAAAACTTGGAGAACATATTCATAAAATTATAAATAATTGTGACATTTGCAACATTTCCAAATATGATAGGAAACCTATACAAGCAAAATTTCAATTTACAGAAACATCCCAAGATTTGAACGAAATAATCCATGTAGATACTTATGTTAATAGTAAAAATTCATTTATAAATTTTATAGACAAATTATCTAAACACGTCATAAGCTTCAATTTAGAAAATAGAAACCACAAAACATTAATAAAAAAATTTGTTTTTGATAACGAATTCAGAAATGAAGTTAAAGAATATCTAAGAAAGGAATAGACTTCCATACCACAAAACCAAACAGCCATACTGGGAATTCAGACATAGAAAGGTTCCATAATACAATTACAGAGAAAATTAGAACTCTTAATTTAGAAAATAAAATAAACATTCGCGACCAAATGTTAGAGGCAGTAAAAAATTTATAACAACACATTTCACTTTACGATAAAAACAACTCCACAAAAAGCGCAAAATAGAGAAACTTCTATCGAAGAACTTATAAAAAACATTAACGCAACAAAAGGGAAAGTATTAGACAAACAAAATAGAAACAAGGTAGAATGTAAACCAACGGTTTTTAAAAGCGCACATTTCCGAAACTCAATACAAACTGTTTAGAAGTGTGACTTACACAAAAATTTGAAAATTTCATGTAATAAGAAAAAATGTGAAAATAGGACATTTTTGAAATTTTGAGGGGCTATAAGTCCGGAATCCTATATAACTAAGAAAAGCCGTTAACACACGTAAAAATATATTATTAAACCTTTAATTTTCATGTCTTGCCGAAGAAAAATTTGTACAGGTGCCTAAGTTACAGGTGTCTAAAAATAGCAAATTTTCAATTTTTGAGGCGTAATAACTCTTAAAGAGGGGGTGTTAGCAAAAAATTTTCTGAGGAAACTTATACTAATTCTAAAAGTTCTTTCTTGTCTCAAAATTTCAGGTTCCTATCTAAAGGGGTGCCGGAGTTATGAAAAAAGAAATTTCATGCAAAATGTGGTTTTCACATAACGGTAAATTTAAATAGTAAATTACAAAATATTACATAATTTTGATATTGTTTTATATAGATAATAAAATTTTCGATCTTCTGGCGATTTTAGATTGCAAAATTATTACGCACAGCCCGAGATATATACATCTGAAAATGGGGCTTTTTCGCAATTTTGAAGAGCTGCAACTTTGGAACCCTTTACAATTAAAATAAACCTTTAACACACGTAAAAATATATTATTGTAGCTTTAATTTCTATATCTTGGAGAAGTAAAATGTGTACAGGTTCCTAAGTTACAGGTGTTTAAAAATAGCAAATTTTCAATTTTTAAGCCCTAATAGCTCATAAACAGGGGGTGGTCCGAAAAAATTTTCTGAGCAAACTTATACTAATTCTAAAAGTTCTTTCTTGCCTCAAAATTTCAAGCTTCTATCTAGAAGCGTGCCGGAGTTATGAAAGTAGAAAAATAATGCAAAATTTGGTTTTCACATAACGGTAAATTTAAATACTACATTTAAAAAAATTGTATAATTTTGATATTAATTTACAAAGATAAAAGAAATACCTGTCCAATGACGTTTTCAGATTGAAAAAATCTTAAGCAGAACATAAGATATATGCATTTTATAGGGCTTTTTCAAAGTTCGAGGGGCTGTAGCTCCGTAATGGGGGGGGCTACATGAAAAAGTTGTTCCACAAAATTATTTTTTTTATGAGACCTACCTATGGTTAAAATTTTTTTTCTCTATCTTTAACGGTGTAGAAGTTTTGTAAACAGACGGACGGACGGACGGACGGACGGACGGACAGAGTGAAACTAATAAGCACATTTTTTCAAAATTTTTTTGGAAATGTGCTAAAAAGGAAGAATATATTGAAAAAAGAAAAGAGGGATACGATAAAAACTATAAAGCTGTTAGACATAAAAACGAATCGAAATACAGAAAAATGAAATTAGACAATATTCATATAGAAAATATTAAAACACCTCTTAAATTTTCAGACAATCATGAAGATAATGACATTGATATGGCTACTATCATATCTCCCGAACAGCAGACAAACAATGACAATACACAAAATTGACAGCCAGACATCAAATTGAATTACCAAATAATTTTGAGTACTCCATATCATAGATCCAAATGAAATAAATAAAGCCATAGAAAAAACACTTAAATTACTAACACAGGAATACAATCATAGGGAAATTATTTTGTAAGAAATAGGCGATACAAGAAATATGGTTCATACAATGCTACCATATAAACAAAAAAGTGGACTAATTAATATAAGCGGTACAATTATAAAATGGGTTTTTGGCGCTATGGGCAATGAAGACAGACAAAAAATAGAAGATCACATATTAACTATTGACAAAAATAACCATAATTTAATAAAAAACATAAATCAACAAATTAAAATAAATGATAATTTCAATAAATCTTTTATAATGATACAAGAAGCAATTAAAAATGATAGACAACAAATGAATCTTCTATACAAATTAGAAACAAAAACCTTTTCATTCAATCTAATAAATGAACAATTATTTAAACTTAATATTATTAAGGAAAAAGTTAAACAAATTCAAGATAATATTGCTTCAGCTAGATTAAGTTTACTACATCCAAATATATTATCAAAAGAAGAAATAATAAAATATAATATAGATTTTAAGAAATTAAATCAAATACGATTAGGATTAGCCAAACATATAAACGGAATGATAATTTTTGCTATAAAAATACCAATTGATTATGTAACATTAAACAAAAAAGTAATTATACCTATAAACAATGAAAATAATACATTAATTAAAGAAAAAATAGAATATACACTAGAATTAAATAATAGTTATTATAAATTCAGTTCATCACAATCATTTAAAGAACTGGAAAATTCAGAAAATTGCATTTTTAAAAATAATTGTAAACTAATAACTAATTATGAAAGCAAGATAATAAATATCGATGAAAATTCTTTAATTATACAAAATGCTGTACTTTTTGAAATGAATAGTAATTGTGATGAAAGACAATTTACTTTAAATGGAAACTACTTCGTAAATTTTTTTAATTGTAATATTAATATTAATAATGAAAAGTTTTCAAATACAGAATATCATTATATAGAAAAATTTGTAATACCAAATTTAAATAAAACAGAATCTGAAATTAGCTTAAGTTTTGACGACATAGTATTAAAAACTAAAGAAAATATTCAAGAAATTAACGAATTAAAATATCATAAACATGTCAATTATGTTGGAATAGCAGGAACTTTAATTATCCTAATTATTTGCTTTGTATTAATAATTATTAAAATAAAATTTATTATGAAAACTCAGGAGGGTTTCCAAACTAAGAGGGGAGGAGTTACATCCTTAACAAACAATGAAAAAGCAATTAAAGACATAATAGAATATTTAGAATCAGGTAAATAATTATAATCAATATTAACAGACAAACTAAAACATGTCTTAACAAAATATTTTGTTATCAGGTAAATAACTATAATCAATATTAACAGACAAACTAAAACATGTCTTAAATAAAAAGTTACTATCAAGTAAACATTAAATAGTAAACAAATCAAATCCATGTTTAAATAAGATAATTATTTTGTTGAGACAAAGAAATGACTTTCTTTGTTCGATAAAATAGATTAAGATTTATATTATGTATTTAAGACAAATTGCTTTCTTTGTATAAGTGAAGAATTAAATAAAATATTGAAGATAATAACCAATATAAATATTGGTAACGAATTAAAAAGAGAAGTCTAAGAATAACTGCTGAACTGTAACAGTCTAAAAAGAAATTGTTAAACTAAGTAATCGTAATATTATATTTAAATAGTTAAGCTTTCGATTTTAATAAAATTAAAATATTTATAAAAATAAATTGTTGTTTTTTTTTTTATTGTTAAAATGAATAATAAATATTATTATTAATATTTATTTTTAAAATTTAGATCAAAACTTATTGCAATATAAAATTTTCGTTTTAAAAGGCAATAATGAGTTCATTAGTAATAAAAATAATTTCGATTTACTATTTAACAGAAATTAAAGAAATGGATAATTGTCTATAATAAAAAATAAATAAAAAAAATTTTTAAAAAAACAGCTTTTTTGAACAAAAAAGTAGAAAATAAATTTTTAATAGCAAATTTTTCTGTAATTTTCTAAACTATATTGTTACAATCGAAATTTCTTTGAAAAAGTTTATTGCAATATGTCAAATATATATATAAATATAAGTATATATAAGTTTTACAGTCTGTGAAATTAAAATAAAAGCTGGAGGCAACAAACGCATAACTATAAACTTATATTTTTAAATTTTGCCTCCAGCTTTTATATTAATTTCACAGACTTTAAAACTTATATATACTTATATTTATATATATATTTGACATACTGAAATAAACTTTTTCAAAAAAATTTCGATTGTAACAATATAGTTTAGAAAATTACAGAAAAATTTGCTATTAAAAATTTATTTTCTACTTTTTAGTTCAAAAAAGCTGTTTTTTTAAAAATTTTTTTTATTTATTTTTTATTATAGACAATTATCCATTTCTTTAATTTCTGTTAAATAGTAAATCGAAATTATTTTTATTACTAATGAACTCATTATTGCCTTTTAAAACGAAAATTTTATATTGCAATAAGTTTTGATCTAAATTTTAAAAATAAATATTAATAATAATATTTATTATTCATTTTAACAATAAAAAAAAAAACAACAATTTATTTTTATAAATATTTTAATTTTATTAAAATCGAAAGCTTAACTATTTAAATATAATATTACGATTACTTAGTTTAACAATTTCTTTTTAGACTGTTACAGTTCAGCAGTTATTCTTAGACTTCTCTTTTTAATTCGTTACCAATATTTATATTGGTTATTATCTTCAATATTTTATTTAATTCTTCACTTATACAAAGAAAGCAATTTGTCTTAAATACATAATATAAATCTTAATCTATTTTATCGAACAATGAAAGTCATTTCTTTGTCTCAACAAAATAATTATCTTATTTAAACATGGATTTGATTTGTTTACTATTTAATGTTTACTTGATAGTAACTTTTTATTTAAGACATGTTTTAGTTTGTCTGTTAATATTGATTATAGTTATTTACCTGGTAACAAAATATTTTGTTAAGACATGTTTTAGTTTGTCTGTTAATATTGATTATAATTATTTACCTGATTCTAAATATTCTATTATGTCTTTAATTGCTTTTTCATTGTTTGTTAAGGATGTAACTCCTCCCCTCTTAGTTTGGAAACCCTCCTGAGTTTTCATAATAAATTTTATTTTAATAATTATTAATACAAAGCAAATAATTAGGATAATTAAAGTTCCTGCTATTCCAACATAATTGACATGTTTATGATATTTTAATTCGTTAATTTCTTGAATATTTTCTTTAGTTTTTAATACTATGTCGTCAAAACTTAAGCTAATTTCAGATTCTGTTTTATTTAAATTTGGTATTACAAATTTTTCTATATAATGATATTCTGTATTTGAAAACTTTTCATTATTAATATTAATATTACAATTAAAAAAATTTACGAAGTAGTTTCCATTTAAAGTAAATTGTCTTTCATCACAATTACTATTCATTTCAAAAAGTACAGCATTTTGTATAATTAAAGAATTTTCATCGATATTTATTATCTTGCTTTCATAATTAGTTATTAGTTTACAATTATTTTTAAAAATGCAATTTTCTGAATTTTCCAGTTCTTTAAATGATTGTGATGAACTGAATTTATAATAACTATTATTTAATTCTAGTGTATATTCTATTTTTTCTTTAATTAATGTATTATTTTCATTGTTTATAGGTATAATTACTTTTTTGTTTAATGTTACATAATCAATTGGTATTTTTATAGCAAAAATTATCATTCCGTTTATATGTTTGGCTAATCCTAATCGTATTTGATTTAATTTCTTAAAATCTATATTATATTTTATTATTTCTTCTTTTGATAATATATTTGGATGTAGTAAACTTAATCTAGCTGAAGCAATATTATCTTGAATTTGTTTAACTTTTTCCTTAATAATATTAAGTTTAAATAATTGTTCATTTATTAGATTGAATGAAAAGGTTTTTGTTTCTAATTTGTATAGAAGATTCATTTGTTGTCTATCATTTTTAATTGCTTCTTGTATCATTATAAAAGATTTATTGAAATTATCATTTATTTTAATTTGTTGATTTATGTTTTTTATTAAATTATGGTTATTTTTGTCAATAGTTAATATGTGATCTTCTATTTTTTGTCTGTCTTCATTGCCCATAGCGCCAAAAACCCATTTTATAATTGTACCGCTTATATTAATTAGTCCACTTTTTTGTTTATATGGTAGCATTGTATGAACCATATTTCTTGTATCGCCTATTTCTTACAAAATAATTTCCCTATGATTGTATTCCTGTGTTAGTAATTTAAGTGTTTTTTCTATGGCTTTATTTATTTCATTTGGATCTATGATATGGAGTACTCAAAATTATTTGGTAATTCAATTTGATGTCTGGCTGTCAATTTTGTGTATTGTCATTGTTTGTCTGCTGTTCGGGAGATATGATAGTAGCCATATCAATGTCATTATCTTCATGATTGTCTGAAAATTTAAGAGGTGTTTTAATATTTTCTATATGAATATTGTCTAATTTCATTTTTCTGTATTTCGATTCGTTTTTATGTCTAACAGCTTTATAGTTTTTATCGTATCCCTCTTTTCTTTTTTCAATATATTCTTCCTTTTTTCTATTTTGTTTGTCTAATACTTTCCCTTTTGTTGCGTTAATGTTTTTTATAAGTTCTTCGATAGAAGTTTCTCTATTTTGCGCTTTTTGTGGAGTTGTTTTTATCGTAAAGTGAAATGTGTTGTTATAAATTTTTTACTGCCTCTAACATTTGGTCGCGAATGTTTATTTTATTTTCTAAATTAAGAGTTCTAATTTTCTCTGTAATTGTATTATGGAACCTTTCTATGTCTGAATTCCCAGTATGGCTGTTTGGTTTTGTGGTATGGAAGTCTATTCCTTTCTTAGATATTCTTTAACTTCATTTCTGAATTCGTTATCAAAAACAAATTTTTTTATTAATGTTTTGTGGTTTCTATTTTCTAAATTGAAGCTTATGACGTGTTTAGATAATTTGTCTATAAAATTTATAAATGAATTTTTACTATTAACATAAGTATCTACATGGATTATTTCGTTCAAATCTTGGGATGTTTCTGTAAATTGAAATTTTGCTTGTATAGGTTTCCTATCATATTTGGAAATGTTGCAAATGTCACAATTATTTATAATTTTATGAATATGTTCTCCAAGTTTTGGGTGAAAAATTTTTCGTTTTATATCATCATAAGTTGCGATTTTTCCAGAATGTCCTGATTCATTTTTGTGAAAAAGTGTTATCTGTTTATTTAATCTTGCTTCGTATATTATGTCTTTGGCATAATAAGTACACTTAAAAAATTGAATGTTTGTATCGAACGTTTGAATTATTTTTTGTTGTAAAATATTATATTCCGAGTCACTCAAAAAAGAGAATATTCCTCTTTTACCGTTAATATATGTTTTTAAAATACTTGCCAAATTTTCATTATGTAAGTCTTGTTTATCTATATATATTCTATGTTTTTGAAAAATAGTTTCATATTGTTTATCTTTTTTTTCACAAAGTATAATTTGGTATTTGAAACGATTAACTATTGTTTCTATTATTGGAATGTGATTATTATATTCTTCTTCTTGGGAATGTATAGTTTGGATTTCAACCGTATTATTGTCATTTCTATCTTCGTTAATATTAATCTCTAATTCTGAGTCAATTAAATTAATTTCATTTGTTTCTGTATTAATTCTACTTAAAAAATCTGCTACTTTATTATTTTTTCGTTTTATGTATTCTATATTGAAGTTATATTCTCCTAAAGACAATAACCATCTTTGTAATCGAGGATTGATATCTTTACACATATGTTTTGCTTGTAACCATTTAATTGGTTGATGATCTGTTTCAAGATCGAACTCTTTATCGTATAGGTAAGGCCTAAAATATCTTGTTGACCATACTATGGCTAGAAGTTCTTTTTCTATAGTCGAATAGTTTCTTTCATGCTCATTAAGTGGTCTTGAAGTATAGAAAATTGGCTGATTACCTTAACTATATTTTTAAATTTTGCCTCCAGCTTTTATATTAATTTCACAGACTTTAAAACTTATATATACTTATATTTATATATATATTTGACATACTGAAATAAACTTTTTCAAAAAAATTTCGATTGTAACAATATAGTTTAGAAAATTACAGAAAAATTTGCTATTAAAAATTTATTTTCTACTTTTTAGTTCAAAAAAGCTGTTTTTTTAAAAATTTTTTTTATTTATTTTATTTTATTCTTTTTAGTAACGACAAATATAAGTATTGAATTGATATTTTTTTTTCCTTGTTTAATTTTGAAGTTTTACAGTTGCCCGCACAGTTTATAATTATATTATTACCTGTTATAATATAGAATATATTGAATTTTTTTATTATTAATTTATTGTGGCAAAATTTTTAAAAAATTAAGAAAATGTTGCATAGCTGAATTCAAAATTTAAATAAAAATATTGCAATTTTATAATGTTCTTTATTTCCACTTAAAAATGCGACCCTTTGAAAACTTTGATTTATATACTGCCTTGTTTTTTCTTTCTTTTATAGCATGACATTTTAATATTTCTTTTTTATACCCGTACGATAGGATCGGGTATAATAAAATTACTCCTCCGTTTGTAACACCTCGAAATAAGCGAGCTAGATATACCTTCAAAGGTATGGATCGAATCAGAAAAAAATTCTAAGACGTTTGAGCCATGTCCGTCCGTCCGTCAGCACGCTAACTCAAAAACTAAGAAAGCTAGAATCTTGAAATTTACACAAAATATTTTGGGAGTAATTTGTAGGTTTTCTATTTTTTTTGGTTGAGTTTGGACCAAAACTTAGGGTAGATCTTGAACACCTAACTTTTAAATCCCGACATTTTTTTTGAAATAGAGCTATGAAATTTTTACTGCTGATAGATCTCACAAAAATATTAATTTTATTTTTAATAACTTTTTTTGTAGCCCCACCCGTTACGGAGCTACAGCTCTTCAAAGGTTCAAAAAAGCTCTATATTTAAATTGTTATAGCACAAGTTGTATAAAGTATATATTCATTTTGAAAACGCCAAACGATTACTACTTTTATTAGCTTTAAAAGTATATACACAATAAATATATATTTGTGGCATACGGTGTGTTAATTTACCGTTATGCGAAACTCAAATTTTGCAAAATCCTTTAACCCTTCTATCTTCTAAACGGTTTAAGTTGGAAACTTGAAATTTTTGCAGAAGTTAGATCTTTGAAAATAAGTATGAGTCTTTTCATAAATTGTTTTTGTATCACCTCCCGTTTAGGAGCTGTAAGGAGTCAAAAACTGAAAATTTCCTATTTCTAAACACCTGTAACTTTAACACCTGTTAAAATTTTTTTTAAGTAATACACAAAAATTAAAGCTTCAATATTATACTCTTATTTCTGTTAACAACTTTTTTTAATAATATAGGGTTACTTTATAATTGACGAAAGTGTTACTTGATTTTTTCAAATTTTCTAACAAATTTCTTCAACAAATTTTTTGCATTTGTTTTACTCGATAATTTGAAATTGTTGAGGATATAATGCGTAGTACAAAAAAATGTAAATAAATAAACAACATAACGGTTGCTTGAAGAATTTTTATTTATATGATATTGATATATATACATACTTATATAATATCATGTTTATTTACATATCGTATATGTCACTAGTGAGTGAATGATAAGAGTATATATGTATATTATATAGCGCCGTATTTACATACATATATGTATTTTATTGTACTTATAAGAAATTATTTTGTCAATGGAATATTTAAATATAATATAATATAATATTTAAAATTATATTTACTGTTTTGTACTTAGTAAATTTAATATACATTTTCCGCTTAGTATTAAATGGTACTATAGAATATTTGAAAAAGTTTTGGATTGATAATCGTTATGTGGAAGGTTAGAATCTGCTTTTGAAGAATGTACATATAAACATATAGTTTGAATATATGTACAACCCATAGTACTAGAAATTATAAAATTCACCCAAATTATTTTAAAGTACTAAAATTTTAAAAAAATAATATTGTAAGCAGAGTGACAGGCTGTGAACATACTAACGGTTCGTACGGGTATCTAAGAGTTGACAAAGGCAACTGTATTCTTCCTCGTTTCTATCTGTTATGTGTGTAAGCATCAGATATGCACATATACATAAGAATTAGCCTTTAAAAATATTTAAAAACAATCAAAGTAACATTTTTTGTTCTCTTTTTTGTCTATTCGTTTTTATTTTTCTTCCAGTATTACATTTTACTTTTTTTTCTGTTATTTAGGTATGCTAAGAACTTATTTTTTTTTTTTTAATATTAAATTTATGCATACAGTCTATTCAAAAAATAGAAATTATTAGCTATAGAACATTCTGAATTTTTTTTTTTTCGTTTATGTTTACCGTCCATTCATATAAATATAATTTTTGGTATTAAAAAATAATGAATCTATAACTACACACATATATACTGATATATTCATTCATATACATTTTATAGTAGTATGGGTACTATACAATGATCTGAACTTCTGATTGTTATATTGTATTATATATTGTGGCAAGATTTTTAAAAAATTAAGGAAACATTGCATAGCAAAATTAAAAATTTTAATAAAATTGTTATTGCAATTTTATAATGTTCTTTATTTCCACTTAAAAATGCGACCCTTTAAAAACTTTGATTCATACACTGCCTTGTTTTTTCTTTCTTTTCATAACATAACATTTTAATATTTTTTTTTTTTATCTGTTATGTACGGAAATATCAAACGTATGTTTCTTTCTTTTAAAATCATAACATTTTAATAGTTCTTTTTTTCTATCTGTTATGTGGGTAAATATCAGATGTGCACAATATATACATAAGAAATAGACTTTAAAAATATTTAAAAACAATCAAGGTAACATTTTTTTGTTCTCTTTGTTTTCTATTCGTTTTTATTTTTCTTCCAGTATTACATTTTCCTTTTTTTTTGTTTTCTGTTATTTAGGTACGCTATGTATTTCTTTTTTTTTTTAAATGTTTAATTTATACATGCATTCTATTTAAAAAATATAAATTATAACCTATAGAACATTCTGAATTTTTTTTTGTTCGTTTATATTTACCGTCCATTCATATGCATACATAAAATTTTTTTTTGTTCGTTTATGTTTACCGTCCATTCATATAAATGTAACTGTTGCCTACATATTAAAAAATAATAAATCTATAACTACATACATAAATAGCCATATATTCATTCATATACATATGTATCTATATTATAAGCTGAACTTCTCAGTGTTGCATTATATCATAATGCGGCAAAATTTTTAAAAAAGTAAGAAAACGTTGCATAGCTAAATTCAAAATTTAAATAAAAATATTGCAATTTTATAATGTTCTTTATTTCCACTTAAAATGCGACCCTTTAAAAACTTTGATTCATACACTGCCTTGTTTTTTCTTTCTTTTCATAACATAACATTTTAATATTTTTTTTTTTTTTATCTGTTATGTACGGAAATATCAAACGTATGTTTCTTTCTTTTAAAATTATAACATTTTAATAGTTCTTTGTTTCTATATGTTACGTGGGTACATATCAGATCTGCACATATACATAAGAAATAGCCTTTAAAAATATTTAAAAACAATCAAAGTAACATTTTTTGTTCTCTTTTTTTCTATTCGTTTTTATTTTTCTTCCAGTATTACATTTTACTTTTTTTTTCTGTTATTTAGGTACACTAAGAACTTATTTTTTTTTTTTAATATTAAATTTATGCATACAGTCTATTTCAAAAATATAAATTATTAACTATAGAACATTCTGAATTTTTTTTTTGTTCGTTTATGTTAACCATCCATTCATATGCATACATAAAATTTTTTTTTGTTCGTTTATGTTTACCGTCCATTCATATAAATATAACTGTTGCCTACATATTAAAAAATAATAAATCAATAAATCAACTAAATAATAATAGTTGGGAATTTGGGAATTTGGTGTGAACACAGTCAGATTTTTAATAGTACAGCACACATAAAAATATGCATACCATTTTTGTACATGTTTGTACCTACATACGTATGTAGTAAAAAAATTTGGTTTTAAAAGTATGTAATTAAGAACATATTAAATTGCTTACTTCTAAATGATAATGTTTTTGAATTAAAAAAAAATTATTTTGCTTTTTCTAGACGATGTAGATATACATATATGTATGTATGTACATAACATATATTTTATGATTAATTCATAATTATTGTTATTGAAAAGAAAAATATTGTTGTTATTTACTATTTTTAAAAAAGACTGGATTTCTTATTTTTAATATATTTTTTTTGTTGTTTAATGTTTTTACATAATTGGAAATATATTCTTAGTTTTTATACTTCAGAAAAAGGCATTAGTGGTGCAGATCATCATTCCCTAATAGATTTAAAGGCAGCTCCCAATTTAGATATCAATGTTAGGGCCATAATATGCGATTCTAATATGTTAAGAGTTTCGAAAGAAAAGTCCTATTTTAATTATAATTAAGAAAGGAAAAACACATATCTACATAAATATTATAAACAAACACATTTCTTTTATAAATAAAAATGTATACTAAAAATCAATTGATTTGATGAAAAAAAACTTAAATTTAACACTTGCTATCTAAATTTTAAGTAAATGCTTATTAAGTTTTACACTGTGTTCTCAAGTGCGACACATTAATTTGTTTACACATTCATATCTTTCAAATTCATCGCTTTCAAACCAAAAATATTTTCGAAGCACATATTATTACATATTTTTAAGTATGTTCCTATGGATATATACACACACATACAATGCAATTGCTACATAAAAAACAATAGTCTTTTATAGAAAAAAAAAACATTTATGTATTACGTATACGTATTGGTATTGGTAATGGTGAGTTTAGTAAATTTAGATAAAATGTTTTATTTTGGTTCTGTAATAATTCTGTTAAAAATTCTGTTATATCTTTGTATGAAAATTTAATATTGAATTTAAGCTAATTTCCCTAATGTTTTTCGATATTATTATTAAAATCATGTATTGTCATCGGGATCTGATCTAATGAAGAAAATTTCAAGTCTTTAGCTCAACGGGAAGTGTGTTTAAAATGGCTTCTAAGATTCCATCCTTTACCCAACCAAGTTAATAAAAAGCTGTTAATAATAAGCGTTATATAAAAAATATATACATATGTGCACATGTGAATATTTAAACTGTATTTGGAATATTATTTCTAATATTGTAATACATTCAAGAGCATTGAAATTAATATTAATTGGTAGAATTTCTGTTTTCTTTGACTGCATAAAGGGTAAAGCGTGTTTTGCTTAAATAGTAAGAAAAAAAAACAGTGAATTAATTTTGATCATATGTGCCTACCATATATAAATCAAAGACTAATATAAAAAGAAGTAACATTATTGGTTAATAACTTTTAAATACAAATACAAATTTAAATTACAAAATTTACTTAAACTTTAGTTACTTCTATAAACTAAAAATTAAATAAACTACAAGGATTATTAAAATTTTGGGAGATTATAATTAAGGCGAGGTGTATTAATTTCATATACAACACAGTGACAACTGACATTATTTAGCCATTATGGCACTAATTCATAATCCCGCAGGAGGTAGCGTAAATTTATTAAATCTTGAGGACTCGAAAGACGTCTATGACAGTAATAGAGCTGCTCTTCAAGCTAAAGAGATTAAAATATTAAGAGGTATTGTGAGAGGTCAGGTAACTAAATTAAAAACATATATAGCTTCAAAGGGGAAGGAGGCGAATATATTTAAACTTGAGACCAAATTAGGTCTTTTAGAAAATTATTTAATAAACTTTAATATTCACCGAAGTAAATTAGAACTCCTAGATGATGAAGAACCTAAATGTGAAGAAAGGATAAATTTTGAAGACACCCATTTCTCATTAAAATCTAAACTTCATAAGTTAATTGATAATATAAAACCAAAACCTGCTATTTCCCTAGATACAACACAGTTCGATAGCAGCATTAGTGGTAAATACATGCCATCCATAAAAAATTTAGAATTACCAAAATTCAGTGGTTAAATCACAGATTGGTTAGAATTTTGGAGCAGTTTTTCAAAGTTAGTTGATGAAAATGACGCCATGAGTGCGTCTAAATTTCAACATTTAAAATGTTGTTTGACGGGTAAGGCTAAGAATATAATAAGAAGTATAGTTAGATTCGAGGAAGGTTACAAAGTGGCTATTGATTTACTTAAGAGTCATTACTTTAATAAAACAATTTTATTTAATTCGCATATAAATTCAATTTTAGATATTCAAGCAATTTCTAAACCCACTGTAGAAAGTATTCGAGCCATTGCTGACGTAATAAATGGAAATTTACGTTCGTCACTAACAATTGGAGAAAAATCACAAATTGCAGATACTCTCTTATTGAAGTTGGTGTCACCTCGTTTGAACCGATATACGCAAGTAAGATGGGAAGAATATGTAGCCGACAAATACAATGATAATAAAGAGGGTGATAACGGTAAGAGTTTTAATTTTCCTACCTTTGAATAATTTTCTAAACTTATTGAAAAAAGATGTGTGACACTAGACAACGTAGGAAATATTCAAACAACTGCCTCCTTTTTCTCGATATCTTGAAATTAAAAAATTAAGATTATGCATATTGTGTTTTAAGGCAGGGCACACCGTTAAACAGTATCATGAAAGGAAATGCACACATTGTTCGGGAAATCATGACAACTTGTTGCATCGTAAGCCAGATAGTTCCAAAATTCAATATAGTCGCTCGTTATCCAATTCACAACCAAATTCGTCATTCAGACCTACCATTACCTCTCAATCTTCAATTTCAGAAAATACCACGAAGATACAAATTCGCAAGTGGTAAAAAATATTAATTCAAATAAGTTTTCGCCAAGAATTCCAGATTGGAGTCAAGAACTTTACTTGCGTTAATTTGCGCTAATATTGCGCTAAGGATGCGCTAATTTCCAATTCGGACAATCGTCAACTAATTTTACCCTTAGCCTTACTCGTTAACGTTGTTGATGCAAATGGAAAAATAGTTCAGTGTTCAGCACTATTAGACTCGGCTTCCCAATCAAATTTTGTTACAAAAGAAATAGAAAAATTTATTATTATAGAAAAATTAAAATTAAAAACTACTTCAACTGATACTATTGTATCAGGCATTGTAAATATTAGTGCTTCAAATTTAAATTTTAGAACTAACATGATGTTACATTCTCGTACTAATCGTTTCTACGCAACAATTAAATCGGTTGTGATTGATAAAACAACTGGATTGCAACCCCATTGCAGCTTTAATTCTGAGCATATAAAAATTCCAAGTAACATTTGTTTGGCTGATCCATATTTTAATTTGCCGAATGAAATCGATTTGTTGATAGGTGCGGACTTATTTTGAAAAATCTTTTGCGTTGGACAAATTCGCAACAATGATGATTCTCCTATTTTTCAAAAACCATGTTTGGGTGGATTGTATCCGGTGCTATATGTATGCACCGTGGTGGATTGTATCCCAACCTTTACTCATTGTTGTATAACTACTACAAATAAACTAGATAGTTTCAAGCACTTAATGCAAACATTTTGGGATATTGAAAACATAGCCGATGAAACTCCAAAGCCATCTTTAGAACATTTATCTTGTGAACAGCACTTCAAGAGTAATTTTTCCCGTGATAACTTAGGCCGTTGCATGGTAAAATCGCCTTTACGACCAAATCCTACACTAATTGGTGTTTCGTACAACGTAGCTCTAAAAAGATTTGTTAATCTCGAAAGAAAATTAAATGTAAGCTCAATTTTGAAAGAAGAGTACACCAAATTTCTAAAGGAATATTTGGACCTAAACCATATGGAGCTGATTAAATTTATATCTATTAATCCTGAACGGAGATTTTTTTTAACTCACCATTGCGTTGCCAAACTAGATTCATCTTCCACTATATATCGAGTTCTATTTGATGGATCCTGCCAGGTAACAGGAAAAAGTCTCTAAATGATATAATGCTAAATGGACCGATCATACAAGAGGAGTAGTGTGTATATGCCGATTTTGGCCCCATAGGGAGTAATTTTTTTGGGGCAGTGAAATTTTAATATGAAAAAATTGTTATAAAAAGTAAAAATAGAGCTTTTATGAATTTTTTTTGTTTTATTGTAATTGTCAATCAAATACAACTTTGTAAAGTGTGTATTGTTGATGATGTCTGCTCTTGACAATAAATTGTCAATCAAATGCGACTTTGTAGAGTGTTTGTTTGCCCTTTATAAATAAATGATTGATGATAATGACATTGATAAATATAAATTACTACTAATAATGTATTAAATAATAAAATAAAGAAAGTTTGATATTACTATAAATACTGATCCATTTTGAAAAATAATTAATACAATTAATTTCTTACATTAAAAATAAAAAATGTCTTTTATTAAAAAGTTTATTATTATTTCCAAAAAGGGTCTTACTAATTATAAGAAATTAGAAGATTTGGAAATAAATAAATTTTATAAAATTACAGAGTTCAAACTAGAAGAGGAAACAAAATATGGAAAAGCTCTTCTAGTAGGGTTAATTTTAAACGGAGAGACCGTTTGGGTATATTTACCCAAACGCTTTTCAAATATTATTAATACAAAAAAAAATATTAACCAGCTCAAACAGTTTGGAGGGTTAAAGTATAACGGACGAGATGAAGAAAAGAACATAGCATTGTTCGATTTCATATTAAAAAAGAATATGAAGCAAGGTAAATATGATGCTGATGATGATGTTGATGATAATGATGGTGATGATGATGATGACGATGATGATGATGAAGATGATGATAAGGATAAGGAACAAAATAGTAGTATAAGGGAAAAATTAAAAAGAAAAAATACAAACTATGTAAAAAATAAAAAAGTAAAAAAATAAAAATGCAACTTTAATAAAATATTTAGTTTTGGTTTTCTTATGTTTTGATTTTTTACAGACAACAGGTTTATCTAGAATCTCTATATTTTTTTCTATAAAAAGAAGTTTTGTTAAAATTATTTTTCATTTATATATAATTTTTGAACCTTTCAGTTAAATTTATTTTTTAGAAAATGATTGTATTTACTCATCCATTCTCTATGATGGTAGCTGGTCCATCTTGTTGTGGAAAGACTACCTTTATAACTCAACTAGTTAATAACTTAAAAAAAACTGTATTTCCAACGATTGATAAAATCATATGGTGCAATTCAGAAATAAATGCTATCCCAAAAATTTGGAATTTGAAAACATAGAATATCAAAATACTATTCCCGAAACTATTGAAAGTGATAAACCTACTTTAATTCACTTAGTTAATTCTTGAACGATTCGGACGTGTTTTTTATGAGCTCTGTGATAGTACACTATTATTGGTTTAATCTTTATTGTTGAACGTTGAGAGTTGCACGAAAGCTGAATTGCACCATTATTTTTCTGTTGATATTGCTTGCTAAAAATAAGAAAGAAGGGAAGAAAGAAATTAGATTGGAAAAATTATTTTAAAATACTTATCTTGGCGTTTGTATAATAACGCGATCGGTTCTTCACTGCTATTCCAGTTCGTGATTACAACTAGACTGAAGGAGGTAATAAAACACTACACTTGCACTGATATATAGTCTAAGTATATACAATAAAACAAACACAATAACAACTACAGCTGGTGATCAAACGATCACTATACAAACACAACTACAACTGGAGCGTCAAACTACTACTATACAAACACAATAGTGTTGACGCTTTAACAAAATAATCTGTCTTATCGTAGGATAATACTGGGAAGCAAATGGTCAATCTACTGCATTATACAATACTAATTGTTAACTATTGCAACTTGTAAAATGCCAACTGACCAAAACAAATCTGCCCCATCAACTTCCAAGAAGGGATCAAATATATGTCCAATATGCGACAAGGTCGTCGATGAGGAGCAAGCAGGAGTGAGATGTAACGGCAAATGCAGGGATTGGTACCACTGGGCTTGCCTTGGTTATAAACAAAGTAAATATGATGCATTTAATGAGGTAGCAGGAATGATCAGATGGATGTGCGAAGCGGACAAGAGGAAACGAAAGAAATGGATTAAGGAATGGCGTAATTGTGACAGCGAACAAGTTATTGAAAAAGGATTCAAAGCTATTAGCGTTAATATAAATAAAAAAATTGATGAGCTTAAGACAAAGATCGAAAAAAGTAATTTTGAGAAAAACCCAACATATGCTGATATAGCAAAAAAGCCAATAGAAAACAGGCACCAGCAAACGAAATTGAATCAGGGATTATGATACAACCCAGAGGCAGAGAGGTGGCGCAGCCCGAACTATCGAGAAAATCAAAAGTAGCATCAAGTCTGCCGAACTAAGAGCAGGAATTGCCACGATACAGGAAACTAAAAATGGCAATGTTTACATCAAGCCGGTGGAATGCAGAGAGAAGCTTAAAAGCAAGCTTGTCAAGATTCTAGGTGGAGGCTACAATATTAGAGATACAAAACTAAGAAGACAACGCGTAACAATAACAAAAGTAGAAGAAAAGTTTCAGAAAAGCGAACACATAGTGGCGGCCCTGGTAGCTCAAAATGCGAAGATAAGCGTCGACGATGAAATTCAAATCATACGCTGCAAAGAATATGACCAGAAATTCAATTATGTTTTTGAATGCGACCCAAAAACTTACCACATAATTGTAGATAAGTACATTAACATAGGCTGGAAATCGCACTTCGTGAAAGAACACATCTACGTTCCGAGGTGCAGCAATTGTAATGACTTCGGTCATTATAAAGCCGACTGTGCAATAGTATCATGCGCAAAGTGTGGGGAGAATCATCCTACGACTAACTGCCATAACGAGTCTGCATCATGCTCAAACTGCACGGAGAGGGGTATGGATGGACGGGGTCATGGGGCTCCAGACAACAAATGCCCGATGTACGAGAAACAAGTAGAAATATTACGTGCGAGAACGATCTATAATTGGGAAAAAGTTAATATGAGCATGTACACCAGAACATTTCAACAAGATGAACACCAGAAATAGGATAAAAAACGCTTACTTCAACTTAAGAAGTATAAGAAATAAATTAGATGACATAAAGATATTTCTTGAAAATAATAAAGACGTAGCTGTTATCGTAGGTAATGAGAGATGGTTATATGAAAACAAAGCAAAATATTACAACATCGAATGGTTTAAAGCAGTCTACCACTGCCGCAACGAAAACATAGGAGGCGGCATGGTCATATTCGTAAGCAACTCTCTCGAATTCGACATATTAGATAAAAGTCAATACTGCAGTGCGTGCGTTATACAGATCAATAACACCAGCCCAAAGTTAGTAATAGCAACTGCGTACAGGAGCAATAACGACAGCCCAGAATCTTTCTGTGATTATATAGATCAAATACTGGAGAAATACAAAAACATAATATGTATAGGAGACACTAACATTGACCTGCTCAAAAACAATAACCTAACACAAAACTACATCAACTGTGTTTCCGGAGCTGCTGGCTGGATCGCTAATACAATAGATGAACTTCACGCAACAAGAGTCACGTGCTCGACGGCAACGCTAATCGATCACGTCGTCACGAACTTAAGCAGTCGTAAGCATGTGATAGCCATAGAATTGATTGACGTAGCCGTTTTCGATCACAAAGTACTGAAGGTCAAAATAGACAAGGTAAAAAAGCGTCAAAACCCCATGGTAGATACAGTCATAAAAATTATAAATTACAAAAAATGAATGAATTAGTGGCAACAGCTATCAACACCAATACGGTACAAGATATAGCTGAATTGATCAGAATTATACAAATAGCGAAAATCAACGCGACAACCGAGAAAAAAGTAAAAAGCAGAAGGAATGATTGGATTGACGAAGGAATCATCAACACAATAAAACTAAGAAACAAATGGTATAAAAAAGTCAAAAAGCGGCCAGATGACGAAGTAACTAGGTGTAACTACATAAGCGCCAAGAATAAAGTTACCGGACTAGTGAAAAAGGAGAAACAAATCTTCTTCAACCAGGAGTTAGTAAAAGCCAGTGGTAACTCAAGGAAAATGTAGGAGAAGCTAAATAAGCATGTACTAGGGAAGGGAAAAGTGTCCAAGCAACCGATATCGATCATTACTGCAAACAACTCTGAGACAACCAATGCAAAAGACATAGCGGACGCATTTAACCACTACTTCAATACGGTAGGGTCTACTTTGGCGAGTAAAATCACTAATAATGGAATTCATGTTCATAACATAATTAATGATCAGTTAATGTTCCTATGCCCAACAGATATCCTCGAAGTTGAAGAGGCTATTAGCCAACTGAAAATCTTTTCCTCCCCGGGAGCGGACGGAATCGCCAATAAAGATATAAGAAACATTAGTGGAACAATCACCCCACTTCTCACAAAATTAATAAACTCTGCGCTGTCAACCGGTGTCTTCCCTGACATACTTAAGAGGACGATAATTGTTCCAGGCCTTAAAAATGGAAACAAGAAGGATGTGTCAAACTAAAGACCAATATCGCTACTTAGCTCCTTCGCAAAAATCTATGAAAAAATAATTAATAAAAAAATAGTAAACTTCGTGAAACAAACATTTGGTTTCAATAAGCACCAATTCGGGTTCCAGAACTCTTCAAACACGGAAGCGGCTTTAGCAGAAATACAAAAATAATTATGTTGCAGCTATATTAATAGATATGAAAAAAGCATTCGATACGGTCAACCATGAAATTTTGCTCCAGAGTCTGGATGCCCTCGGAGTTAGAGGTATACCGAACAACCTTGTTAGAAGCTATATCAGCAATAGATCAGTCAGCACAAGAATCAATGGGGTTGAAAGCGAAGCGAGGTTCTTGCAATGCGGGGTTCCACAGGGATCGAATCTGGGACCTACTCTTTACCTACTATATATTAACAACATAAAATACGCGGGACTAAGTTGCAGGTACAATATTTTTGCGGATGATACGAGCCTCTTGTATAGTGGGAAAAATAAAGAGAAGATAGAAGAACAAGTTAACGGTGATCTATTGAAATTTGTAATATGGGCTAACGGAAACAAACTAACTATTAATGAAAATAAAACCAAACTGCTCATTTTGGCAAACAAGAAAAAACAAGAAATTGATCCGACCATCAAGATCAATGATATAAGGATCGAGAGGATAAAGGTGGCGAAATATCTGGGGGTCATTCTGGACCAATATCTACAATGGTCGCATCACGTGGATCTTTTATCAAGTAAAATCGTTCCCCTAGTAGGAGTATTAAGAAAGTCCAACATCACGCTGACGCCAAACACAGCCAGAATGATAATCAACGCCCACGTAATCCCACACATCAGATACAACATCATCAACTGGTCCTCTTGCGCCGACTCACTAATTAATAAATGTCAACAAATTTTAACAAAAGCAGTCAAAGGCGCATTTAACTACAGCAGGGATTACAGTACCTCAAGAATGTTTGCGGAAACAAATATCAACAAAATAAGGGATATCATCACATTAGAAAAAGCAATATTCGTCTTCAAAACATCCAACAAATTAACAAAAAACAATATCAAATGGGAATGTAGGTATGCCATCTCCAATAGGGACACCAGAAATAAGGAGCTTTTAGACATACCTAGCAGCAGAACGCAACTACATAAAAAAAGTTTACTTCCAACGGCCATAAATATCTACACTATGCCGAAAACAATAAAAGAAAGTAAAAATGTTGCAGAGTTTAAAAAAAAGGCGATAAAGTATATAAAAGCAAATACATCTCTATTTACTTAATGTAGCAAGCAGACAAAACAATGCTGAGAATAAAATATCAAAAGACAACTACACGAAGTAAAATGGAGAAACGACAACTCCACACCAGTTACTTGCTATATGAGTTGTCAAGACACTCATATGTAATTAAAATAATGTATTCCAAAAGTAATTGTATATTTTGAACAAGAAATAAATAAATAAATAAAAAAAATAATTATTTTGGATGATCTAATGCTGGACGCTTATGGTCAAAAAATTTGTGAATTGTTTACTAAGGGTTCACACCATCGTGATATTTCGATTATATTAGTTACGCAAAATATATTTCATCAAGGAAAATTTTGCAGAGATATTTCTATTAATTCTAAATATTTGGTTATTTTTAGAAATCCAAGAGATAAGTCTCAAATTTTACCGTTAGCACGATAAGTGTTTCCAGAGAATGTTAGAGAATTTCAAAGAGTATTTAACGAAGTAACATCACTTCCATATAATTATATCGTTCTTGATTTTACTCAAGAGATCAATGATATATTTCGTATTAGAACACAAGATTTCAAGAAAGATTTTTCTGAATGTTACTGTTTTTCAAAGCAATTAACAATTGACAACTTATGTGAAAAAAATGAAACGATTGAAGGAAAACCAACATATATTGCATGTATTAAAAAATAGTAAACAAAAGTTAAGAAACAATATACTTAAATACTGTGATTTAGAAGTTATTAAAGCGATTTGTGAAATTGTAATAAATACATTGAATGGAAATAATAAGAAAACAAAAAGTCAACATCAACATTTAAAAAATTATAACAACAAATTACGCTTTTTAGCTTGTCCAAAAAAAAAATAAATTATAAACGAAAATTGTTAATTCAAAGTGGAGGATTAATACCAATTTTAATTGGATCTGTACTTTCTGGGATACTTGGAAAACTTATTGAGTCATATCAAAAACAAAATGAATAATTTACAACGAATGATTATTTTACATCCTGATCAATATAATAAATTAAAAGATAAGTTATTAAACGATAATGAGCTCAGCCAAATAGATAAGGTAATGAAAACAATCTTATTAAACAAGAATTTGAATGATATTCAAAAATGGCATTTATATCGAAACCAACTAGTAAAATCAGGTGATAAAAGAAGAAAGCAATTATTTAGAAATCCTGTTGAACCACTCATGACTAATGAAAACCTTCAAATAGGAGAAGAAACACCATCACGTATTTATATGAGAAATATGGGTACACAAACATCTAGAACTATCAAAAAGCATAAAGATACACAAACCAAAACGAAAAAGTTTGAGTATGCTTCAATGCAAACAAATCCGTATGAGGATGTTTATGAAACAGAACCATTAGAGAATTCACAAGAATATAATAAGGATTCAATTATTGTAGATGATGATTCTAATTATAGTGATAATGTCTTTACCGATGAAAATATTAAAAAACGAGCATTATCTGCCGCTTCTTCAGGATATCGTTTAAAGGAACGCAAATCTATAAATAGTTCAGCAGTTCGAGTATTTGAAACAGATGACGGTTCAGTTATATCTGTTCATCTCTTTGACAAACCAAAGAAACAATATTCTTTGCGATCAGAATCTAAAACAAAACAAAGAGAATTAAATTTCCCTATCCGTAAAAAACAAAGCATTACAAAATCAAAGGAAAAAAATTTAAAAGATTTAAAATCTACAAAAGAATATAATTGGACATCATATACAAAGATAATTATAAAGATGAATGAATTTTATGTAACTTTATTAAGTAATTCTTCAGAAGTTATGTTTCCTGAAAATACTCTTTCCCAATTCACAAATAAAATATCTCGACGTATTGACCTCAGGAATGAAAATTGGAAAGTTGGTTTAACTGAGTTTTATTGTAACGATTTTCTTCAAACAGATAAATATGAACGTACAAATTGTGTATTAATTTCAATAGGAAAAACTACGGTTACTGTAGGTGAAAATAGTTCTAGCAAAAATGTTGATAAGCGAATGGGTTATACATTTTACCCTGATATTCATAAATATAAATTTAGAAATGATGATTGGAAAATAAATTTTTTACCAGTTTTAATTAATAATATTACACCAGAACCAGGATTTACAAGAAAACAAGTTTTAACAGAGTTTTTTAATGAAATTTCACAATCTTTGTTAAATGAGAATTATTATAAAGGAGATAAAAAAAAAATAGCTCCAGCGGATCAATTAAAAAGAGTAAGAATATCTCGATCATTTGAAAAAGAAAACTTTTTTTTACAAAAAAACTTTGAATATACTATCCCAGAACTGATAAGGAACTTCTTTCACAAAAAGAAAAAGCAATGAATTTAAAAAAAGTTTTACCAGATTTATTTATGAAGAACCTAAATGTGAAGAAAGGATAAATTTTGAAGACACCCATTTCTCATTAAAATCTAAACTTCATAAGTTAATTGATAATATAAAACCAAAACCTGCTATTTCCCTAGATACAACACAGTTCGATAGCAGCATTAGTGGTAAATACATGCCATCCATAAAAAATTTAGAATTACCAAAATTCAGTGGTTAAATCACAGATTGGTTAGAATTTTGGAGCAGTTTTTCAAAGTTAGTTGATGAAAATGACGCCATGAGTGCGTCTAAATTTCAACATTTAAAATGTTGTTTGACGGGTAAGGCTAAGAATATAATAAGAAGTATAGTTAGATTCGAGGAAGGTTACAAAGTGGCTATTGATTTACTTAAGAGTCATTACTTTAATAAAACAATTTTATTTAATTCGCATATAAATTCAATTTTAGATATTCAAGCAATTTCTAAACCCACTGTAGAAAGTATTCGAGCCATTGCTGACGTAATAAATGGAAATTTACGTTCGTCACTAACAATTGGAGAAAAATCACAAATTGCAGATACTCTCTTATTGAAGTTGGTGTCACCTCGTTTGAACCGATATACGCAAGTAAGATGGGAAGAATATGTAGCCGACAAATACAATGATAATAAAGAGGGTGATAACGGTAAGAGTTTTAATTTTCCTACCTTTGAATAATTTTCTAAACTTATTGAAAAAAGATGTGTGACACTAGACAACGTAGGAAATATTCAAACAACTGCCTCCTTTTTCTCGATATCTTGAAATTAAAAAATTAAGATTATGCATATTGTGTTTTAAGGCAGGGCACACCGTTAAACAGTATCATGAAAGGAAATGCACACATTGTTCGGGAAATCATGACAACTTGTTGCATCGTAAGCCAGATAGTTCCAAAATTCAATATAGTCGCTCGTTATCCAATTCACAACCAAATTCGTCATTCAGACCTACCATTACCTCTCAATCTTCAATTTCAGAAAATACCACGAAGATACAAATTCGCAAGTGGTAAAAAATATTAATTCAAATAAGTTTTCGCCAAGAATTCCAGATTGGAGTCAAGAACTTTACTTGCGTTAATTTGCGCTAATATTGCGCTAAGGATGCGCTAATTTCCAATTCGGACAATCGTCAACTAATTTTACCCTTAGCCTTACTCGTTAACGTTGTTGATGCAAATGGAAAAATAGTTCAGTGTTCAGCACTATTAGACTCGGCTTCCCAATCAAATTTTGTTACAAAAGAAATAGAAAAATTTATTATTATAGAAAAATTAAAATTAAAAACTACTTCAACTGATACTATTGTATCAGGCATTGTAAATATTAGTGCTTCAAATTTAAATTTTAGAACTAACATGATGTTACATTCTCGTACTAATCGTTTCTACGCAACAATTAAATCGGTTGTGATTGATAAAACAACTGGATTGCAACCCCATTGCAGCTTTAATTCTGAGCATATAAAAATTCCAAGTAACATTTGTTTGGCTGATCCATATTTTAATTTGCCGAATGAAATCGATTTGTTGATAGGTGCGGACTTATTTTGAAAAATCTTTTGCGTTGGACAAATTCGCAACAATGATGATTCTCCTATTTTTCAAAAACCATGTTTGGGTGGATTGTATCCGGTGCTATATGTATGCACCGTGGTGGATTGTATCCCAACCTTTACTCATTGTTGTATAACTACTACAAATAAACTAGATAGTTTCAAGCACTTAATGCAAACATTTTGGGATATTGAAAACATAGCCGATGAAACTCCAAAGCCATCTTTAGAACATTTATCTTGTGAACAGCACTTCAAGAGTAATTTTTCCCGTGATAACTTAGGCCGTTGCATGGTAAAATCGCCTTTACGACCAAATCCTACACTAATTGGTGTTTCGTACAACGTAGCTCTAAAAAGATTTGTTAATCTCGAAAGAAAATTAAATGTAAGCTCAATTTTGAAAGAAGAGTACACCAAATTTCTAAAGGAATATTTGGACCTAAACCATATGGAGCTGATTAAATTTATATCTATTAATCCTGAACGGAGATTTTTTTTAACTCACCATTGCGTTGCCAAACTAGATTCATCTTCCACTATATATCGAGTTCTATTTGATGGATCCTGCCAGGTAACAGGAAAAAGTCTCTAAATGATATAATGCTAAATGGACCGATCATACAAGAGGAGTAGTGTGTATATGCCGATTTTGGCCCCATAGGGAGTAATTTTTTTGGGGCAGTGAAATTTTAATATGAAAAAATTGTTATAAAAAGTAAAAATAGAGCTTTTATGAATTTTTTTTGTTTTATTGTAATTGTCAATCAAATACAACTTTGTAAAGTGTGTATTGTTGATGATGTCTGCTCTTGACAATAAATTGTCAATCAAATGCGACTTTGTAGAGTGTTTGTTTGCCCTTTATAAATAAATGATTGATGATAATGACATTGATAAATATAAATTACTACTAATAATGTATTAAATAATAAAATAAAGAAAGTTTGATATTACTATAAATACTGATCCATTTTGAAAAATAATTAATACAATTAATTTCTTACATTAAAAATAAAAAATGTCTTTTATTAAAAAGTTTATTATTATTTCCAAAAAGGGTCTTACTAATTATAAGAAATTAGAAGATTTGGAAATAAATAAATTTTATAAAATTACAGAGTTCAAACTAGAAGAGGAAACAAAATATGGAAAAGCTCTTCTAGTAGGGTTAATTTTAAACGGAGAGACCGTTTGGGTATATTTACCCAAACGCTTTTCAAATATTATTAATACAAAAAAAAATATTAAGCAGCTCAAACAGTTTGGAGGGTTAAAGTATAACGGACGAGATGAAGAAAAGAACATAGCATTGTTCGATTTCATATTAAAAAAGAATATGAAGCAAGGTAAATATGATGCTGATGATGATGTTGATGATAATGATGGTGATGATGATGATGACGATGATGATGATGAAGATGATGATAAGGATAAGGAACAAAATAGTAGTATAAGGGAAAAATTAAAAAGAAAAAATACAAACTATGTAAAAAATAAAAAAGTAAAAAAATAAAAATGCAACTTTAATAAAATATTTAGTTTTGGTTTTCTTATGTTTTGATTTTTTACAGACAACAGGTTTATCTAGAATCTCTATATTTTTTTCTATAAAAAGAAGTTTTGTTAAAATTATTTTTCATTTATATATAATTTTTGAACCTTTCAGTTAAATTTATTTTTTAGAAAATGATTGTATTTACTCATCCATTCTCTATGATGGTAGCTGGTCCATCTTGTTGTGGAAAGACTACCTTTATAACTCAACTAGTTAATAACTTAAAAAAAACTGTATTTCCAACGATTGATAAAATCATATGGTGCAATTCAGAAATAAATGCTATCCCAAAAATTTGGAATTTGAAAACATAGAATATCAAAATACTATTCCCGAAACTATTGAAAGTGATAAACCTACTTTAATTCACTTAGTTAATTCTTGAACGATTCGGACGTGTTTTTTATGAGCTCTGTGATAGTACACTATTATTGGTTTAATCTTTATTGTTGAACGTTGAGAGTTGCACGAAAGCTGAATTGCACCATTATTTTTCTGTTGATATTGCTTGCTAAAAATAAGAAAGAAGGGAAGAAAGAAATTAGATTGGAAAAATTATTTTAAAATACTTATCTTGGCGTTTGTATAATAACGCGATCGGTTCTTCACTGCTATTCCAGTTCGTGATTACAACTAGACTGAAGGAGGTAATAAAACACTACACTTGCACTGATATATAGTCTAAGTATATACAATAAAACAAACACAATAACAACTACAGCTGGTGATCAAACGATCACTATACAAACACAACTACAACTGGAGCGTCAAACTACTACTATACAAACACAATAGTGTTGACGCTTTAACAAAATAATCTGTCTTATCGTAGGATAATACTGGGAAGCAAATGGTCAATCTACTGCATTATACAATACTAATTGTTAACTATTGCAACTTGTAAAATGCCAACTGACCAAAACAAATCTGCTCCATCAACTTCCAAGAAGGGATCAAATATATGTCCAATATGCGACAAGGTCGTCGATGAGGAGCAAGCAGGAGTGAGATGTAACGGCAAATGCAGGGATTGGTACCACTGGGCTTGCCTTGGTTATAAACAAAGTAAATATGATGCATTTAATGAGGTAGCAGGAATGATCAGATGGATGTGCGAAGCGGACAAGAGGAAACGAAAGAAATGGATTAAGGAATGGCGTAATTGTGACAGCGAACAAGTTATTGAAAAAGGATTCAAAGCTATTAGCGTTAATATAAATAAAAAAATTGATGAGCTTAAGACAAAGATCGAAAAAAGTAATTTTGAGAAAAACCCAACATATGCTGATATAGCAAAAAAGCCAATAGAAAACAGGCACCAGCAAACGAAATTGAATCAGGGATTATGATACAACCCAGAGGCAGAGAGGTGGCGCAGCCCGAACTATCGAGAAAATCAAAAGTAGCATCAAGTCTGCCGAACTAAGAGCAGGAATTGCCACGATACAGGAAACTAAAAATGGCAATGTTTACATCAAGCCGGTGGAATGCAGAGAGAAGCTTAAAAGCAAGCTTGTCAAGATTCTAGGTGGAGGCTACAATATTAGAGATACAAAACTAAGAAGACAACGCGTAACAATAACAAAAGTAGAAGAAAAGTTTCAGAAAAGCGAACACATAGTGGCGGCCCTGGTAGCTCAAAATGCGAAGATAAGCGTCGACGATGAAATTCAAATCATACGCTGCAAAGAATATGACCAGAAATTCAATTATGTTTTTGAATGCGACCCAAAAACTTACCACATAATTGTAGATAAGTACATTAACATAGGCTGGAAATCGCACTTCGTGAAAGAACACATCTACGTTCCGAGGTGCAGCAATTGTAATGACTTCGGTCATTATAAAGCCGACTGTGCAATAGTATCATGCGCAAAATGTGGGGAGAATCATCCTACGACTAACTGCCATAACGAGTCTGCATCATGCTCAAACTGCACGGAGAGGGGTATGGATGGACGGGGTCATGGGGCTCCAGACAACAAATGCCCGATGTACGAGAAACAAGTAGAAATATTACGTGCGAGAACGATCTATAATTGGGAAAAAGTTAATATGAGCATGTACACCAGAACATTTCAACAAGATGAACACCAGAAATAGGATAAAAAACGCTTACTTCAACTTAAGAAGTATAAGAAATAAATTAGATGACATAAAGATATTTCTTGAAAATAATAAAGACGTAGCTGTTATCGTAGGTAATGAGAGATGGTTATATGAAAACAAAGCAAAATATTACAACATCGAATGGTTTAAAGCAGTCTACCACTGCCGCAACGAAAACATAGGAGGCGGCATGGTCATATTCGTAAGCAACTCTCTCGAATTCGACATATTAGATAAAAGTCAATACTGCAGTGCGTGCGTTATACAGATCAATAACACCAGCCCAAAGTTAGTAATAGCAACTGCGTACAGGAGCAATAACGACAGCCCAGAATCTTTCTGTGATTATATAGATCAAATACTGGAGAAATACAAAAACATAATATGTATAGGAGACACTAACATTGACCTGCTCAAAAACAATAACCTAACACAAAACTACATCAACTGTGTTTCCGGAGCTGCTGGCTGGATCGCTAATACAATAGATGAACTTCACGCAACAAGAGTCACGTGCTCGACGGCAACGCTAATCGATCACGTCGTCACGAACTTAAGCAGTCGTAAGCATGTGATAGCCATAGAATTGATTGACGTAGCCGTTTTCGATCACAAAGTACTGAAGGTCAAAATAGACAAGGTAAAAAAGCGTCAAAACCCCATGGTAGATACAGTCATAAAAATTATAAATTACAAAAAATGAATGAATTAGTGGCAACAGCTATCAACACCAATACGGTACAAGATATAGCTGAATTGATCAGAATTATACAAATAGCGAAAATCAACGCGACAACCGAGAAAAAAATAAAAAGCAGAAGGAATGATTGGATTGACGAAGGAATCATCAACACAATAAAACTAAGAAACAAATGGTATAAAAAAGTCAAAAAGCGGCCAGATGACGAAGTAACTAGGTGTAACTACATAAGCGCCAAGAATAAAGTTACCGGACTAGTGAAAAAGGAGAAACAAATCTTCTTCAACCAGGAGTTAGTAAAAGCCAGTGGTAACTCAAGGAAAATGTAGGAGAAGCTAAATAAGCATGTACTAGGGAAAGGAAAAGTGTCCAAGCAACCGATATCGATCATTACTGCAAACAACTCTGAGACAACCAATGCAAAAGACATAGCGGACGCATTTAACCACTACTTCAATACGGTAGGGTCTACTTTGGCGAGTAAAATCACTAATAATGGAATTCATGTTCATAACATAATTAATGATCAGTTAATGTTCCTATGCCCAACAGATATCCTCGAAGTTGAAGAGGCTATTAGCCAACTGAAAATCTTTTCCTCCCCGGGAGCGGACGGAATCGCCAATAAAGATATAAGAAACATTAGTGGAACAATCACCCCACTTCTCACAAAATTAATAAACTCTGCGCTGTCAACCGGTGTCTTCCCTGACATACTTAAGAGGACGATAATTGTTCCAGGCCTTAAAAATGGAAACAAGAAGGATGTGTCAAACTAAAGACCAATATCGCTACTTAGCTCCTTCGCAAAAATCTATGAAAAAATAATTAATAAAAAAATAGTAAACTTCGTGAAACAAACATTTGGTTTCAATAAGCACCAATTCGGGTTCCAGAACTCTTCAAACACGGAAGCGGCTTTAGCAGAAATACAAAAATAATTATGTTGCAGCTATATTAATAGATATGAAAAAAGCATTCGATACGGTCAACCATGAAATTTTGCTCCAGAGTCTGGATGCCCTCGGAGTTAGAGGTATACCGAACAACCTTGTTAGAAGCTATATCAGCAATAGATCAGTCAGCACAAGAATCAATGGGGTTGAAAGCGAAGCGAGGTTCTTGCAATGCGGGGTTCCACAGGGATCGAATCTGGGACCTACTCTTTACCTACTATATATTAACAACATAAAATACGCGGGACTAAGTTGCAGGTACAATATTTTTGCGGATGATACGAGCCTCTTGTATAGTGGGAAAAATAAAGAGAAGATAGAAGAACAAGTTAACGGTGATCTATTGAAATTTGTAATATGGGCTAACGGAAACAAACTAACTATTAATGAAAATAAAACCAAACTGCTCATTTTGGCAAACAAGAAAAAACAAGAAATTGATCCGACCATCAAGATCAATGATATAAGGATCGAGAGGATAAAGGTGGCGAAATATCTGGGGGTCATTCTGGACCAATATCTACAATGGTCGCATCACGTGGATCTTTTATCAAGTAAAATCGTTCCCCTAGTAGGAGTATTAAGAAAGTCCAACATCACGCTGACGCCAAACACAGCCAGAATGATAATCAACGCCCACGTAATCCCACACATCAGATACAACATCATCAACTGGTCCTCTTGCGCCGACTCACTAATTAATAAATGTCAACAAATTTTAACAAAAGCAGTCAAAGGCGCATTTAACTACAGCAGGGATTACAGTACCTCAAGAATGTTTGCGGAAACAAATATCAACAAAATAAGGGATATCATCACATTAGAAAAAGCAATATTCGTCTTCAAAACATCCAACAAATTAACAAAAAACAATATCAAATGGGAATGTAGGTATGCCATCTCCAATAGGGACACCAGAAATAAGGAGCTTTTAGACATACCTAGCAGCAGAACGCAACTACATAAAAAAAGTTTACTTCCAACGGCCATAAATATCTACACTATGCCGAAAACAATAAAAGAAAGTAAAAATGTTGCAGAGTTTAAAAAAAAGGCGATAAAGTATATAAAAGCAAATACATCTCTATTTACTTAATGTAGCAAGCAGACAAAACAATGCTGAGAATAAAATATCAAAAGACAACTACACGAAGTAAAATGGAGAAACGACAACTCCACACCAGTTACTTGCTATATGAGTTGTCAAGACACTCATATGTAATTAAAATAATGTATTCCAAAAGTAATTGTATATTTTGAACAAGAAATAAATAAATAAATAAAAAAAATAATTATTTTGGATGATCTAATGCTGGACGCTTATGGTCAAAAAATTTGTGAATTGTTTACTAAGGGTTCACACCATCGTGATATTTCGATTATATTAGTTACGCAAAATATATTTCATCAAGGAAAATTTTGCAGAGATATTTCTATTAATTCTAAATATTTGGTTATTTTTAGAAATCCAAGAGATAAGTCTCAAATTTTACCGTTAGCACGATAAGTGTTTCCAGAGAATGTTAGAGAATTTCAAAGAGTATTTAACGAAGTAACATCACTTCCATATAATTATATCGTTCTTGATTTTACTCAAGAGATCAATGATATATTTCGTATTAGAACACAAGATTTCAAGAAAGATTTTTCTGAATGTTACTGTTTTTCAAAGCAATTAACAATTGACAACTTATGTGAAAAAAATGAAACGATTGAAGGAAAACCAACATATATTGCATGTATTAAAAAATAGTAAACAAAAGTTAAGAAACAATATACTTAAATACTGTGATTTAGAAGTTATTAAAGCGATTTGTGAAATTGTAATAAATACATTGAATGGAAATAATAAGAAAACAAAAAGTCAACATCAACATTTAAAAAATTATAACAACAAATTACGCTTTTTAGCTTGTCCAAAAAAAAAATAAATTATAAACGAAAATTGTTAATTCAAAGTGGAGGATTAATACCAATTTTAATTGGATCTGTACTTTCTGGGATACTTGGAAAACTTATTGAGTCATATCAAAAACAAAATGAATAATTTACAACGAATGATTATTTTACATCCTGATCAATATAATAAATTAAAAGATAACTTATTAAACGATAATGAGCTCAGCCAAATAGATAAGGTAATGAAAACAATCTTATTAAACAAGAATTTGAATGATATTCAAAAATGGCATTTATATCGAAACCAACTAGTAAAATCAGGTGATAAAAGAAGAAAGCAATTATTTAGAAACCCTGTTGAACCACTCATGACTAATGAAAACCTTCAAATAGGAGAAGAAACACCATCACGTATTTATATGAGAAATATGGGTACACAAACATCTAGAACTATCAAAAAGCATAAAGATACACAAACCAAAACGAAAAAGTTTGAGTATGCTTCAATGCAAACAAATCCGTATGAGGATGTTTATGAAACAGAACCATTAGAGAATTCACAAGAATATAATAAGGATTCAATTATTGTAGATGATGATTCTAATTATAGTGATAATGTCTTTACCGATGAAAATATTAAAAAACGAGCATTATCTGCCGCTTCTTCAGGATATCGTTTAAAGGAACGCAAATCTATAAATAGTTCAGCAGTTCGAGTATTTGAAACAGATGACGGTTCAGTTATATCTGTTCATCTCTTTGACAAACCAAAGAAACAATATTCTTTGCGATCAGAATCTAAAACAAAACAAAGAGAATTAAATTTCCCTATCCGTAAAAAACAAAGCATTACAAAATCAAAGGAAAAAAATTTAAAAGATTTAAAATCTACAAAAGAATATAATTGGACATCATATACAAAGATAATTATAAAGATGAATGAATTTTATGTAACTTTATTAAGTAATTCTTCAGAAGTTATGTTTCCTGAAAATACTCTTTCCCAATTCACAAATAAAATATCTCGACGTATTGACCTCAGGAATGAAAATTGGAAAGTTGGTTTAACTGAGTTTTATTGTAACGATTTTCTTCAAACAGATAAATATGAACGTACAAATTGTGTATTAATTTCAATAGGAAAAACTACGGTTACTGTAGGTGAAAATAGTTCTAGCAAAAATGTTGATAAGCGAATGGGTTATACATTTTACCCTGATATTCATAAATATAAATTTAGAAATGATGATTGGAAAATAAATTTTTTACCAGTTTTAATTAATAGTATTACACCAGAACCAGGATTTACAAGAAAACAAGTTTTAACAGAGTTTTTTAATGAAATTTCACAATCTTTGTTAAATGAGAATTATTATAAAGGAGATAAAAAAAAAATAGCTCCAGCGGATCAATTAAAAAGAGTAAGAATATCTCGATCATTTGAAAAAGAAAACTTTTTTTTACAAAAAAACTTTGAATATACTATCCCAGAACTGATAAGGAACTTCTTTCACAAAAAGAAAAAGCAATGAATTTAAAAAAAGTTTTACCAGATTTATTTATGAAGAACCTAAATGTGAAGAAAGGATAAATTTTGAAGACACCCATTTCTCATTAAAATCTAAACTTCATAAGTTAATTGATAATATAAAACCAAAACCTGCTATTTCCCTAGATACAACACAGTTCGATAGCAGCATTAGTGGTAAATACATGCCATCCATAAAAAATTTAGAATTACCAAAATTCAGTGGTTAAATCACAGATTGGTTAGAATTTTGGAGCAGTTTTTCAAAGTTAGTTGATGAAAATGACGCCATGAGTGCGTCTAAATTTCAACATTTAAAATGTTGTTTGACGGGTAAGGCTAAGAATATAATAAGAAGTATAGTTAGATTCGAGGAAGGTTACAAAGTGGCTATTGATTTACTTAAGAGTCATTACTTTAATAAAACAATTTTATTTAATTCGCATATAAATTCAATTTTAGATATTCAAGCAATTTCTAAACCCACTGTAGAAAGTATTCGAGCCATTGCTGACGTAATAAATGGAAATTTACGTTCGTCACTAACAATTGGAGAAAAATCACAAATTGCAGATACTCTCTTATTGAAGTTGGTGTCACCTCGTTTGAACCGATATACGCAAGTAAGATGGGAAGAATATGTAGCCGACAAATACAATGATAATAAAGAGGGTGATAACGGTAAGAGTTTTAATTTTCCTACCTTTGAATAATTTTCTAAACTTATTGAAAAAAGATGTGTGACACTAGACAACGTAGGAAATATTCAAACAACTGCCTCCTTTTTCTCGATATCTTGAAATTAAAAAATTAAGATTATGCATATTGTGTTTTAAGGCAGGGCACACCGTTAAACAGTATCATGAAAGGAAATGCACACATTGTTCGGGAAATCATGACAACTTGTAGCATCGTAAGCCAGATAGTTCCAAAATTCAATATAGTCGCTCGTTATCCAATTCACAACCAAATTCGTCATTCAGACCTACCATTACCTCTCAATCTTCAATTTCAGAAAATACCACGAAGATACAAATTCGCAAGTGGTAAAAAATATTAATTCAAATAAGTTTTCGCCAAGAATTCCAGATTGGAGTCAAGAACTTTACATGCGTTAATTTGCGCTAATATTGCGCTAAGGATGCGCTAATTTCCAATTCGGACAATCGTCAACTAATTTTACCCTTAGCCTTACTCGTTAACGTTGTTGATGCAAATGGAAAAATAGTTCAGTGTTCAGCACTATTAGACTCGGCTTCCCAATCAAATTTTGTTACAAAAGAAATAGAAAAATTTATTATTATAGAAAAATTAAAATTAAAAACTACTTCAACTGATACTATTGTATCAGGCATTGTAAATATTAGTGCTTCAAATTTAAATTTTAGAACTAACATGATGTTACATTCTCGTACTAATCGTTTCTACGCAACAATTAAATCGGTTGTGATTGATAAAACAACTGGATTGCAACCCCATTGCAGCTTTAATTCTGAGCATATAAAAATTCCAAGTAACATTTGTTTGGCTGATCCATATTTTAATTTGCCGAATGAAATCGATTTGTTGATAGGTGCGGACTTATTTTGAAAAATCTTTTGCGTTGGACAAATTCGCAACAATGATGATTCTCCTATTTTTCAAAAACCATGTTTGGGTGGATTGTATCCGGTGCTATATGTATGCACCGTGGTGGATTGTATCCCAACCTTTACTCATTGTTGTATAACTACTACAAATAAACTAGATAGTTTCAAGCACTTAATGCAAACATTTTGGGATATTGAAAACATAGCCGATGAAACTCCAAAGCCATCTTTAGAACATTTATCTTGTGAACAGCACTTCAAGAGTAATTTTTCCCGTGATAACTTAGGCCGTTGCATGGTAAAATCGCCTTTACGACCAAATCCTACACTAATTGGTGTTTCGTACAACGTAGCTCTAAAAAGATTTGTTAATCTCGAAAGAAAATTAAATGTAAGCTCAATTTTGAAAGAAGAGTACACCAAATTTCTAAAGGAATATTTGGACCTAAACCATATGGAGCTGATTAAATTTATATCTATTAATCCTGAACGGAGATTTTTTTTAACTCACCATTGCGTTGCCAAACTAGATTCATCTTCCACTATATATCGAGTTCTATTTGATGGATCCTGCCAGGTAACAGGAAAAAGTCTCTAAATGATATAATGCTAAATGGACCGATCATACAAGAGGAGTAGTGTGTATATGCCGATTTTGGCCCCATAGGGAGTAATTTTTTTGGGGCAGTGAAATTTTAATATGAAAAAATTGTTATAAAAAGTAAAAATAGAGCTTTTATGAATTTTTTTTGTTTTATTGTAATTGTCAATCAAATACAACTTTGTAAAGTGTGTATTGTTGATGATGTCTGCTCTTGACAATAAATTGTCAATCAAATGCGACTTTGTAGAGTGTTTGTTTGCCCTTTATAAATAAATGATTGATGATAATGACATTGATAAATATAAATTACTACTAATAATGTATTAAATAATAAAATAAAGAAAGTTTGATATTACTATAAATACTGATCCATTTTGAAAAATAATTAATACAATTAATTTCTTACATTAAAAATAAAAAATGTCTTTTATTAAAAAGTTTATTATTATTTCCAAAAAGGGTCTTACTAATTATAAGAAATTAGAAGATTTGGAAATAAATAAATTTTATAAAATTACAGAGTTCAAACTAGAAGAGGAAACAAAATATGGAAAAGCTCTTCTAGTAGGGTTAATTTTAAACGGAGAGACCGTTTGGGTATATTTACCCAAACGCTTTTCAAATATTATTAATACAAAAAAAAATATTAAGCAGCTCAAACAGTTTGGAGGGTTAAAGTATAACGGACGAGATGAAGAAAAGAACATAGCATTGTTCGATTTCATATTAAAAAAGAATATGAAGCAAGGTAAATATGATGCTGATGATGATGATGGTGATGATGATGATGACGATGATGATGATGAAGATGATGATAAGGATAAGGAACAAAATAGTAGTATAAGGGAAAAATTAAAAAGAAAAAATACAAACTATGTAAAAAATAAAAAAGTAAAAAAATAAAAATGCAACTTTAATAAAATATTTAGTTTTGGTTTTCTTATGTTTTGATTTTTTACAGACAACAGGTTTATCTAGAATCTCTATATTTTTTTCTATAAAAAGAAGTTTTGTTAAAATTATTTTTCATTTATATATAATTTTTGAACCTTTCAGTTAAATTTATTTTTTAGAAAATGATTGTATTTACTCATCCATTCTCTATGATGGTAGCTGGTCCATCTTGTTGTGGAAAGACTACCTTTATAACTCAACTAGTTAATAACTTAAAAAAAACTGTATTTCCAACGATTGATAAAATCATATGGTGCAATTCAGAAATAAATGCTATCCCAAAAATTTGGAATTTGAAAACATAGAATATCAAAATACTATTCCCGAAACTATTGAAAGTGATAAACCTACTTTAATTCACTTAGTTAATTCTTGAACGATTCGGACGTGTTTTTTATGAGCTCTGTGATAGTACACTATTATTGGTTTAATCTTTATTGTTGAACGTTGAGAGTTGCACGAAAGCTGAATTGCACCATTATTTTTCTGTTGATATTGCTTGCTAAAAATAAGAAAGAAGGGAAGAAAGAAATTAGATTGGAAAAATTATTTTAAAATACTTATCTTGGCGTTTGTATAATAACGCGATCGGTTCTTCACTGCTATTCCAGTTCGTGATTACAACTAGACTGAAGGAGGTAATAAAACACTACACTTGCACTGATATATAGTCTAAGTATATACAATAAAACAAACACAATAACAACTACAGCTGGTGATCAAACGATCACTATACAAACACAACTACAACTGGAGCGTCAAACTACTACTATACAAACACAATAGTGTTGACGCTTTAACAAAATAATCTGTCTTATCGTAGGATAATACTGGGAAGCAAATGGTCAATCTACTGCATTATACAATACTAATTGTTAACTATTGCAACTTGTAAAATGCCAACTGACCAAAACAAATCTGCCCCATCAACTTCCAAGAAGGGATCAAATATATGTCCAATATGCGACAAGGTCGTCGATGAGGAGCAAGCAGGAGTGAGATGTAACGGCAAATGCAGGGATTGGTACCACTGGGCTTGCCTTGGTTATAAACAAAGTAAATATGATGCATTTAATGAGGTAGCAGGAATGATCAGATGGATGTGCGAAGCGGACAAGAGGAAACGAAAGAAATGGATTAAGGAATGGCGTAATTGTGACAGCGAACAAGTTATTGAAAAAGGATTCAAAGCTATTAGCGATAATATAAATAAAAAAATTGATGAGCTTAAGACAAAGATCGAACAAAGTAATTTTGAGAAAAACCCAACATATGCTGATATAGCAAAAAAGCCAATACAAAACAGGCACCAGCAAACGAAATTGAATCAGGGATTATGATACAACCCAGAGGCAGAGAGGTGGCGCAGCCCGAACTATCGAGAAAATCAAAAGTAGCATCAAGTCTGCCGAACTAAGAGCAGGAATTGCCACGATACAGGAAACTAAAAATGGCAATGTTTACATCAAGCCGGTGGAATGCAGAGAGAAGCTTAAAAGCAAGCTTGTCAAGATTCTAGGTGGAGGCTACAATATTAGAGATACAAAACTAAGAAGACAACGCGTAACAATAACAAAAGTAGAAGAAAAGTTTCAGAAAAGCGAACACATAGTGGCGGCCCTGGTAGCTCAAAATGCGAAGATAAGCGTCGACGATGAAATTCAAATCATACGCTGCAAAGAATATGACCAGAAATTCAATTATGTTTTTGAATGCGACCCAAAAACTTACCACATAATTGTAGATAAGTACATTAACATAGGCTGGAAATCGCACTTCGTGAAAGAACACATCTACGTTCCGAGGTGCAGCAATTGTAATGACTTCGGTCATTATAAAGCCGACTGTGCAATAGTATCATGCGCAAAGTGTGGGGAGAATCATCCTACGACTAACTGCCATAACGAGTCTGCATCATGCTCAAACTGCACGGAGAGGGGTATGGATGGACGGGGTCATGGGGCTCCAGACAACAAATGCCCGATGTACGAGAAACAAGTAGAAATATTACGTGCGAGAACGATCTATAATTGGGAAAAAGTTAATATGAGCATGTACACCAGAACATTTCAACAAGATGAACACCAGAAATAGGATAAAAAACGCTTACTTCAACTTAAGAAGTATAAGAAATAAATTAGATGACATAAAGATATTTCTTGAAAATAATAAAGACGTAGCTGTTATCGTAGGTAATGAGAGATGGTTATATGAAAACAAAGCAAAATATTACAACATCGAATGGTTTAAAGCAGTCTACCACTGCCGCAACGAAAACATAGGAGGCGGCATGGTCATATTCGTAAGCAACTCTCTCGAATTCGACATATTAGATAAAAGTCAATACTGCAGTGCGTGCGTTATACAGATCAATAACACCAGCCCAAAGTTAGTAATAGCAACTGCGTACAGGAGCAATAACGACAGCCCAGAATCTTTCTGTGATTATATAGATCAAATACTGGAGAAATACAAAAACATAATATGTATAGGAGACACTAACATTGACCTGCTCAAAAACAATAACCTAACACAAAACTACATCAACTGTGTTTCCGGAGCTGCTGGCTGGATCGCTAATACAATAGATGAACTTCACGCAACAAGAGTCACGTGCTCGACGGCAACGCTAATCGATCACGTCGTCACGAACTTAAGCAGTCGTAAGCATGTGATAGCCATAGAATTGATTGACGTAGCCGTTTTCGATCACAAAGTACTGAAGGTCAAAATAGACAAGGTAAAAAAGCGTCAAAACCCCATGGTAGATACAGTCATAAAAATTATAAATTACAAAAAATGAATGAATTAGTGGCAACAGCTATCAACACCAATACGGTACAAGATATAGCTGAATTGATCAGAATTATACAAATAGCGAAAATCAACGCGACAACCGAGAAAAAAGTAAAAAGCAGAAGGAATGATTGGATTGACGAAGGAATCATCAACACAATAAAACTAAGAAACAAATGGTATAAAAAAGTCAAAAAGCGGCCAGATGACGAAGTAACTAGGTGTAACTACATAAGCGCCAAGAATAAAGTTACCGGACTAGTGAAAAAGGAGAAACAAATCTTCTTCAACCAGGAGTTAGTAAAAGCCAGTGGTAACTCAAGGAAAATGTAGGAGAAGCTAAATAAGCATGTACTAGGGAAAGGAAAAGTGTCCAAGCAACCGATATCGATCATTACTGCAAACAACTCTGAGACAACCAATGCAAAAGACATAGCGGACGCATTTAACCACTACTTCAATACGGTAGGGTCTACTTTGGCGAGTAAAATCACTAATAATGAAATTCATGTTCATAACATAATTAATGATCAGTTAATGTTCCTATGCCCAACAGATATCCTCGAAGTTGAAGAGGCTATTAGCCAACTGAAAATCTTTTCCTCCCCGGGAGCGGACGGAATCGCCAATAAAGATATAAGAAACATTAGTGGAACAATCACCCCACTTCTCACAAAATTAATAAACTCTGCGCTGTCAACCGGTGTCTTCCCTGACATACTTAAGAGGACGATAATTGTTCCAGGCCTTAAAAATGGAAACAAGAAGGATGTGTCAAACTAAAGACCAATATCGCTACTTAGCTCCTTCGCAAAAATCTATGAAAAAATAATTAATAAAAAAATAGTAAACTTCGTGAAACAAACATTTGGTTTCAATAAGCACCAATTCGGGTTCCAGAACTCTTCAAACACGGAAGCGGCTTTAGCAGAAATACAAAAATAATTATGTTGCAGCTATATTAATAGATATGAAAAAAGCATTCGATACGGTCAACCATGAAATTTTGCTCCAGAGTCTGGATGCCCTCGGAGTTAGAGGTATACCGAACAACCTTGTTAGAAGCTATATCAGCAATAGATCAGTCAGCACAAGAATCAATGGGGTTGAAAGCGAAGCGAGGTTCTTGCAATGCGGGGTTCCACAGGGATCGAATCTGGGACCTACTCTTTACCTACTATATATTAACAACATAAAATACGCGGGACTAAGTTGCAGGTACAATATTTTTGCGGATGATACGAGCCTCTTGTATAGTGGGAAAAATAAAGAGAAGATAGAAGAACAAGTTAACGGTGATCTATTGAAATTTGTAATATGGGCTAACGGAAACAAACTAACTATTAATGAAAATAAAACCAAACTGCTCATTTTGGCAAACAAGAAAAAACAAGAAATTGATCCGACCATCAAGATCAATGATATAAGGATCGAGAGGATAAAGGTGGCGAAATATCTGGGGGTCATTCTGGACCAATATCTACAATGGTCGCATCACGTGGATCTTTTATCAAGTAAAATCGTTCCCCTAGTAGGAGTATCAAGAAAGTCCAACATCACGCTGACGCCAAACACAGCCAGAATGATAATCAACGCCCACGTAATCCCACACATCAGATACAACATCATCAACTGGTCCTCTTGCGCCGACTCACTAATTAATAAATGTCAACAAATTTTAACAAAAGCAGTCAAAGGCGCATTTAACTACAGCAGGGATTACAGTACCTCAAGAATGTTTGCGGAAACAAATATCAACAAAATAAGGGATATCATCACATTAGAAAAAGCAATATTCGTCTTCAAAACATCCAACAAATTAACAAAAAACAATATCAAATGGGAATGTAGGTATGCCATCTCCAATAGGGACACCAGAAATAAGGAGCTTTTAGACATACCTAGCAGCAGAACGCAACTACATAAAAAAAGTTTACTTCCAACGGCCATAAATATCTACACTATGCCGAAAATAATAAAAGAAAGTAAAAATGTTGCAGAGTTTAAAAAAAAGGCGATAAAGTACATAAAAGCAAATACATCTCTATTTACTTAATGTAGCAAGCAGACAAAACAATGCTGAGAATAAAATATCAAAAGACAACTACACGAAGTAAAATGGAGAAACGACAACTCCACACCAGTTACTTGCTATATGAGTTGTCAAGACACTCATATGTAATTAAAATAATGTATTCCAAAAGTAATTGTATATTTTGAACAAGAAATAAATAAATAAATAAAAAAAATAATTATTTTGGATGATCTAATGCTGGACGCTTATGGTCAAAAAATTTGTGAATTGTTTACTAAGGGTTCACACCATCGTGATATTTCGATTATATTAGTTACGCAAAATATATTTCATCAAGGAAAATTTTGCAGAGATATTTCTATTAATTCTAAATATTTGGTTATTTTTAGAAATCCAAGAGATAAGTCTCAAATTTTACCGTTAGCACGAAAAGTGTTTCCAGAGAATGTTAGAGAATTTCAAAGAGTATTTAACGAAGTAACATCACTTCCATATAATTATATCGTTCTTAATTTTACTCAAGAGATCAATGATATATTTCGTATTAGAACACAAGATTTCAAGAAAGATTTTTCTGAATGTTACTGTTTTTCAAAGCAATTAACAATTGACAACTTATGTGAAAAAAATGAAACGATTGAAGGAAAACCAACATATATTGCATGTATTAAAAAATAGTAAACAAAAGTTAAGAAACAATATACTTAAATACTGTGATTTAGAAGTTATTAAAGCGATTTGTGAAATTGTAATAAATACATTGAATGGAAATAATAAGAAAACAAAAAGTCAACATCAACATTTAAAAAATTATAAAAACAAATTACGCTTTTTAGCTTGTCCAAAAAAAAAATAAATTATAAACGAAAATTGTTAATTCAAAGTGGAGGATTAATACCAATTTTAATTGGATCTGTACTTTCTGGGATACTTGGAAAACTTATTGAGTCATATCAAAAACAAAATGAATAATTTACAACGAATGATTATTTTACATCCTGATCAATATAATAAATTAAAAGATAACTTATTAAACGATAATGAGCTCAGCCAAATAGATAAGGTAATGAAAACAATCTTATTAAACAAGAATTTGAATGATATTCAAAAATGGCATTTATATCGAAACCAACTAGTAAAATCAGGTGATAAAAGAAGAAAGCAATTATTTAGAAACCCTGTTGAACCACTCATGACTAATGAAAACCTTCAAATAGGAGAAGAAACACCATCACGTATTTATATGAGAAATATGGGTACACAAACATCTAGAACTATCAAAAAGCATAAAGATACACAAACCAAAACGAAAAAGTTTGAGTATGCTTCAATGCAAACAAATCCGTATGAGGATGTTTATGAAACAGAACCATTAGAGAATTCACAAGAATATAATAAGGATTCAATTATTGTAGATGATGATTCTAATTATAGTGATAATGTCTTTACCGATGAAAATATTAAAAAACGAGCATTATCTGCCGCTTCTTCAGGATATCGTTTAAAGGAACGCAAATCTATAAATAGTTCAGCAGTTCGAGTATTTGAAACAGATGACGGTTCAGTTATATCTGTTCATCTCTTTGACAAACCAAAGAAACAATATTCTTTGCGATCAGAATCTAAAACAAAACAAAGAGAATTAAATTTCCCTATCCGTAAAAAACAAAGCATTACAAAATCAAAGGAAAAAAATTTAAAAGATTTAAAATCTACAAAAGAATATAATTGGACATCATATACAAAGATAATTATAAAGATGAATGAATTTTATGTAACTTTATTAAGTAATTCTTCAGAAGTTATGTTTCCTGAAAATACTCTTTCCCAATTCACAAATAAAATATCTCGACGTATTGACCTCAGGAATGAAAATTGGAAAGTTGGTTTAACTGAGTTTTATTGTAACGATTTTCTTCAAACAGATAAATATGAACGTACAAATTGTGTATTAATTTCAATAGGAAAAACTACGGTTACTGTAGGTGAAAATAGTTCTAGCAAAAATGTTGATAAGCGAATGGGTTATACATTTTACCCTGATATTCATAAATATAAATTTAGAAATGATGATTGGAAAATAAATTTTTTACCAGTTTTAATTAATAATATTACACCAGAACCAGGATTTACAAGAAAACAAGTTTTAACAGAGTTTTTTAATGAAATTTCACAATCTTTGTTAAATGAGAATTATTATAAAGGAGATAAAAAAAAAATAGCTCCAGCGGATCAATTAAAAAGAGTAAGAATATCTCGATCATTTGAAAAAGAAAACTTTTTTTTACAAAAAAACTTTGAATATACTATCCCAGAACTGATAAGGAACTTCTTTCACAAAAAGAAAAAGCAATGAATTTAAAAAAAGTTTTACCAGATTTATTTAAACAAACATTTTCAATGTATAATGATCAATTACCAGCTATGATGGTTATTTACACTGATATTATTGAACCTAATATATATGGAAATAGTACAATAAGAGCATTTAAAACAATTAACTGTGAAAATTGCAGCAACGCTTTTAACAGTGAATTTAAAAACGTTCAATATATTCCAGTAGAAAAAAGTTTATTTGAAACTATTTCAATTCGCATTTGTAATCGATATGGTGAAAATATAAATTTTTCACCAAGTTTATTTCCAACAAAAATTGTTTTACATTTTATTCGAAAATAAAAAATATATAAATAGGAAGAAAAAAAATATAGTTTTTTTATCCATAATGAAACAATCATACATTAAATATTATCTTAATCAAAGTGGAGGTAACATCAATGAAATAGGCCCCCTATTACAAACAACATCTTATTTTCAAAAGGGCAGAGGGATTGGAAACCTTTTTGGTGGTTTATTAAGATATTTAAAATCTATTTTTTCATCGGGTCTAGATATTTTAAAAAAAGAAGCTTTGTCAGCCGGTATAAATTCATTATCAGACATTAGCACAGGTAGAAATTTAAAGGAAGTAATAAAAGATCGAGGAAATGATGCCATAAAGAATATAAGACGCGGTGTTTTTAATAAACTAAATGATATGTATGGTCAGGGATTTATTCGAAAGGGTATAAAAAGACATTCAAACACGACTCATATTCATTTAAAAACTAAAAAGAAAAAACGCATAACTTCTAAAAAAAGTAATAATAACAAAAGAAAACAAAATATAAAGATATATTTAATTAAAAATGATTGAGTGCATGAAATCCGAACTAGATATTTTTACACCACATCCAATTTAATCGAGCATATTAAAAACTGAAGAAGTTGCTTTAAATCCAATAGCCTCTTTAGACTCTGCTCGAATCGAATTTAAATCGAATTTATTTCATTAGGTCATGGAAATACATATGTTTGTCTGCAACATATTTAAAACTTAAAGTACAAATATTAAAAAAAGATGGTACATCTTGGAATGATGATAAAGATAGTGAAAATAAATTAATCTCTCAACCTGGGATTGTAAATAATTTACTTCATTCTCTTATAAAACAATGTAATGTTCAATTAAATGGAAAAAATATAACACCATCGGATTCAAATTATCAATACAGAGCATATATTGAAACTCTTCTCAATTATGGAACTAATGTTGCTGAAACACACTTAGAATGTTCAGGTTGGATCTTGGATAAAGGTAATATTCAAAGGCATGATAACGGTGGTAGTATGGAACGTAAAAAGTCTTACAATAACAGTGCTGAAGTAGAATTAATGGGGAAATTACATGTTGATATGTTTAACCAACCAGTATTCTTGATTAACAATGTAGATGTTCGCGTTGTTTTAACTTTGGAAAAACCAAATTTTTATTTTTTTTCTGATGATAATAATGAATGTCAAATAAAAATTTTAGAGGCAATATTATTTATGAAACATGTTACAATCAATCCAAGCATTCTATTGGCGCATAATACCGTATTAGAAAAAGCTAATGCGAAATACTACTATAAACGTGTTGAAGTTAAAACTTTTACGATGTCTTCTAATACTTCCAATATAAGTCTAGACAATGTTTTTATTGGTCAACTACCAAACACAATAATATTTTGTATGACTGAAAATGAAGGATACACAGGAAAGCGATCTAAGAACCCCTACAATTTTAAAAATTTTGATTTAAAACAATTTATGTTATATGTTAATGGTGTTCAAATTCCTAATTTAGCTATAGAAACTAATTTTTCAGAGAAAAACTCAACATATACACGAGCATATCATACCTTGTTTAGTGGAACAGGAATATATCATGCTGACAAAGGACATCAAATAACAAAATCTATGTTTAGTAAAGATTATTTTCTACTAGCTTTTGATTTAACTCCTGATGGGGCAGGGAATGACTCCTGTCAGTCTTTGTTAAACCAGGGTTCATTAAGAATTGAAGCTAAATTTTCAAACAAATTACCATCAACTATAACTTGTATTGTTTATGGTGAATTCGATTCATGTTTACAAATCGATAAAAATCGTAATGTTCATACAAATCTATAAATACAGATATCAATTTGTAAGACCATTCATTCATTTAACAACCTCGAAAGTGAAAAATTATATATATAAATTAAAATGAGTAATAAATCTTGTGTACTTGTAGATTTAGCATTTTGTGCTGACGACACGAATGCTATTTTTGTTAAACGAGTAGCACTTGCTGGAATTAAAGATTCCTGTAAACCATTCAACAAAGAGTTTCAGTATAAATTTCCGACTAAGGATATCAATATTGAGAACATTCAAACAGGATTTAAATTTGGGGATTCTTTTAATGAACAAATAAATCTCGATCTAATTAAAACTCTAACTAAATTTGACTTAATTGTTACAAATGGGAAAGCAAAAAAGGAATATATATTGCAACATATAAAAGATGAAAAGAAAATAATTGATTTATCTTCTTTTGAAATTGAATAATGAAACTATTTCAAATTGAAACTATTCTAAATCAAAATAAATATACAAAAAAATATTTTACTAGTTTTTCCAATAGATAACATTCCGCATTATGTTAAAAAACCGGCTATGCTAGTAATAAACACAGACTCTTCAAATAAACCTGGGAAACATTGGTTAGCTTTATTTTTACCTAAAAATGGATGTATTGAATACTTTGATTCATTTGGCTTACCACCTAACATTAAGAAGATAATAACATTTTTGAAACATAATTCAATAGAATATAATTTTTTATATAATAATGAACGATTGCAGGATGTTTTTTCTAGTTTGTGGCCAGTACTGTTGTGTTTATTTATGGTTTCGTGCAAGAAATATCAAAATGAAAAACTTTTTGAGTATATTTAGCAAAATGAAATATGTACAAAACGATATAATACAAAAACTATTTGATAACATATTTAATTTAAGAAAAATTCAACGAAATAAATGTCAAATTTGTACATCTTGCAACTAAATTATCACATAAATATAACTTATTATGGAAAAATGTAGTTAGTTTACTCAAAAATTATAATGGGTAAAGGTATGAAAATTATTAGAAAAAGTGAAAAATATTTATCAAAAGCTCACAATGTTCCCACTAAAAAGAACATACCGGAAGATTTGTTATTATCATATACCAACTTTTTGGATTTAAATCATTCTTCTTATATTAGCATTGGTTACAATATAACTAAATTTGAACCACAAATTTTTATTTATCATCGTAGAGGTAATTCAGTAAGAATTAGTTATGAAGAGTGGCAGCAATTTTACAATATTATCATCTTAAACATGAATGGAGAAGATAAAAAAATAGCTGTATTTAAAACATATAAGAATGGTAGATGTTTATTAACTTTTGGAAGTAAAGAAAGGAAAAAGAAGATATGGCTATCTACTTTAGAGGCTGATCGGTTTTTTAATATTATAGAATTTGTTCAAGCAGTTATGTGTTATAATAACAGCGTCAAAAATAATATAAAAGAATATATATCAAAATATATTAATAAGTGTTTAATAAAATGTGTCAATAAATTAGAACAATAAGATTTTTATATTCCAATGGAACTGAATACAGCACAATGTAATTATTCTCGTCTTTTTTATGAAATTCCTATACTATTACAGAGAGAAATACAAAAACATTTTATAAATTTCGAAATGAATTTTAAAGAGAAATAAAGAAAATTAAAAATTATATACAATGTTTTTTTTATTATTCATTAAAAAAATTATATTAATAATTTAAATAAGATCTTTCTGCTTAATCCAAGTGTTATGAGAGTTATCAAACCCCCACCATTTTACATAAATATGATTACCCTTTTTCCTTAAAATTTTTTCTACAAGATATGCATTACAGTTTTTAACAGGAGTTATTTCAAATTCATAAAAGCTTCCAAGAATTGTATTCTGTTTATAGTCTTCTAAAACATAAGTTACTGGATTTGTTATATTAACTTTAACAATTTTAAAAATTTCAGGAGACCAATTTGGTTCATAACCTTTACTAAAAGTTCCTTTATATTTATTAATTCGTACAAAATCACCCTTTTTAAACTTTCCTTTTTTAAATATCTTAGGTCTGTTGTATACTGTTTGCAATAAAAAAGTTTCATTTTCTTTTGTAACATATTTTGGTTTCATTTTAATTGTTCTATGAACATTCCCATTATACGTTTCAAGTAATTTTGGTAAAATATTAATCCATTTATAGTTACCATGTAAACTAAATTGCTTCCACATTGAATTTTTTAAAGTTCTATTAAATCTTTCACATATTGAAGCTTTTAAGTTAGAATAAGTATTATAATAATTAATATTATTTTCTTTCATTAATTGTAGAAATTTTTGGTTAAAAAATTCTTTTCATTGATCAGATTGAATGTTTTTTGGTAATTTGAAGAATTTAGTTTGCTTAAAAATTTTTTTCATTGCTTTAATTACATCATCAGACGTTTTTGTTTTTAAAGGTTGCGCATACGCGTATTTAGAAAATATATCAATTACAGTTAATAAATATTTATTTCCTTGATTTTCTTAGTGATAAGGTTGCATTTCTACCAAGTCAATTTGCCATGTATTATTTATTAGCTTTTGAACTATCCTTCTCCGAGGAAAGTTTTTTCTAACACTTCTATGTATTTCAGAGACAATTTGCGATCTCTCATTTTGATTGTTATAAAATTCAGACATATCTTTCCGTGTAAACAAATTTAACAAAAATGAAGTGAAAGATTATCTCAGAGTCTTTATATATAAGAGCTAAATATGAGATAAAATTAGTTTTAAAAAATTCTTCAATATGCAAAGTTCTCGCACTTCAACTTATTTTGTTGATTTTCAATATCTTTTTGGAAATGACAGGCAAATATTCGTAAAAGAATTATGTGTTATGCGAGCTGATTCATTTAAACCAACACATATAGTATTTAAACCACCATATTCATATGATGAGCTAAGTGAAAAATATAAAGAAAAATCTAATTATTGTTTCAGTTATATAAATGGAATAAAATGGACAGATGGTATTGTTGATTATCTTGTGCTTGAATCATTTTTAAGAAAACTTGAAGGAAATACAATAATTGTTGCAGGGAGAGAAAAGAAATTTTTTTTGGAAAAGTTTATTTCATCAGATATCATTGATAAAAGTAATCGTTTCAGCTTGAAACGAACTGAAAATTATGAGACTACCTGCAATATTCATCAATTAATGTTTCCAAATTGTCGATGTGCTGTAAATAATGTATTTAAAATGTTTTTATACTTATGCATTAAAAAATAATTTAATAACGAATGAACAAAATAATTTTGATACAGAATATGATACACTAAATTGAAAAAAGTAATATGTTTACTTAAAATAATCTTGAGATGTATCCTGTCAGTTTTATTAAAAACTGAAAAAAAATTAAAATAAACAATTTTTTTTATTTATTCAGAAATACACTATTATAAAAACGCATCGAAATAATGTTTAATAAATCATTATTAATAGTAATATTTTAAAGATAGTATTAAAATTTGATTACAAAGATGAATCCTGCTACTCTAAAATCTCAAGCTCTAGCTGCATATGTAAATTCAAAAAATTTCCAGTTTGAGTATTATGAGTATATATGTCATCGCATGGGTCATTTGAAGGAAGATAAATTTTACGTCCTCGAGTTTAAACAGAGTTTAACGTTCCATGAACTACGTTTACGAAGTAGAGGAAAATGGCACTGTGTAATCTTTGATTCTAATCTATTATTTTTCAATATTTACAACTATAAAATTGATAAAAAATTATCAATTTGTATGCAAAATCTAAGTAAAAACGTAAATCTTTTGAATTTTATTTTATTTTATTTTATAATGGCCCCTCGCAAGCGTATTCACATTATCTTCTAAAATAAATCTCTTATCATCTAAAGGACTTAAAGCTATCTTATTCAAAGTTTCAGTATATATAGTATGCAACTTAGATCTAAAAACATTCATTTTTCCATATACAATAATATTTTCAAACATACATTTTCTATAATTTTCTAAGGTTAAATTTCTAACGATATTACTTTTTACACCTTTACTTTTTTTTATAATTTTATCATTTAAAACATTTAATAAATACATTTTTGATCTGAGACCAATAAATTCTTTTACAATTTTTTCATTACTTTCATCTGTAAATAAACCGATAATTTTTTTATTAACAAGAGGAAACCCATACTGATTATGTTTTTCATAATCTGAGGTATCGAAATACTTTTTAAGATTGGGTTTTATTTCAGAGTAAAAATCTTTTGTACTTATAGAATATATAAAACTCTCTGTATCCATATAATTTAAACTAATTTTCGAATTATATTTTGGTTTCATGTAACCATAATGAAAATTATACACATGTAATTTTGAAAGTTCTAAAACTGTAAAGCCTAAATATATAGGTTTATCATAAATAACATTAATTTTATTTAATTGATTTGCAGCAAGATTTTCATCAAAAAGTGATAAACTATGGAAGTTGGGTTTAGCGATGAGCGCCCTTGCACCGAGATGCTTCCGTTTGCTTTCCCAAGAATCTGCTATTTTAACTATTGTTCTTTTGTCAACATTTTCCATGGTTTTATCATATACAGCATTATTCATTAATTTAAAAAAGTTTTTTTCGACTGCATTTTTTGCTAAAGCTCTATGATAAGTATTTAAATCAATATATTTTTTTAGCCAATTAGATTGTTTAAATTTAATTGCTCTATGAATTTTTTTCAAAATTAATCTATTAGTCAAACATTGTTTCAAGTTTCTATAATGAATTATATATTTTGTTTTATGATTCAAATCTAATAGCAATTTTGGAGATTTTGCTATTGGAGATATTTATTTTCAGCACAAAATGGTAAGTCATTATGAATATCATGTAAATTTTTCGGGTAATTTAAGTCAACTTCTAATATATATCCTTCATCGGAATCATCTATTAGTCAAACATTGTTTCAAGTTTCTATAATGAATTATATATTTTGTTTTATGATTCAAATCTAATAGCAATTTTGGAGATTTTGCTATTGGAGATATTTTATTTTCAGCACAAAATGGTAAGTCATTATGAATATCATGTAAATTTTTCGGGTAATTTAAGTCAACTTCTAATATATATCCTTCATCGGAATCATCAGCTATTTTGAAAACATTAATTTCTGAGGTGTTTTCCACCCATTTAAACCCTCCATATGGCAAATAGTTAGACATTGCCCACCCATATAAATTATTAGCATCTAAATATACTATGTACTCATTACTTTTTGTAGGATCATATTCTTCACCTATATATTTATTATTAGCTTTAGAATAACGCTTACTACATTGACTTATACCACCACGAATACCCCTTTTAAAAAAATTAAACATGTTTATATCATCAATCAATTTTAATTTATTATTAGTATATTTTAGCATAGTATCCCATGCAAAACCTGGTGCAGTTACAAATTGTGCTGGATCTAGTTTATATATATTATAACAAATTTTTCTAAAATTTTCGAAAACATCTGAAAGTAAAAGAACGTCAGTTTTTAAATACAGTTTTAAATAATCTTCCAAAGATTGACAGTTAAATGTATTCCAAACATTTTTTGTATGTTCATAATCTTCATCTGAACAATTAGTGTTACTTATTTCATTTTTAAAAGCATTTTGAGAAGGTAAAGAAGTTTGATTAAGTTTGTCGACGGAATTTATATACTCATATGGAAAAACACCTTTCCGTGTTAATAAATCAAAATGTTCATCATTGGGGAATTGAGTTCTTATTGTTTTTAAGTTTCTTTCCCCAAATCTTGAACAAGAGAATCAAGACTAGATTGCATAAATCTATATGAATCCAAAAATCGTAACTGACGTAACTTCGTAATCGTAAACTTCTGTATGAACTCAAAAAGATGCTTTTAGTTATGGAAATATATTTTTCTTTATTCAAAGCTATTACCGAAATAGGAGCATTAGTTTAATTCTTTAAAAAGTAAATGAGCATCATAATTCGACAAATTATGAAAAAATATAGGAAAAAATGTTGGTAAACTATATGATAAATTACAATGTTTATGAGTCGGTCCTCTATATTTGCCAGTTAGATGACAATGATCTTTTATACGTGTTTCTTCTGGCTCAAATTTCTTTTCACATATTTCATATACTTCTTTTGTTTTATGATAAAATTTTTCATCCGTAGTTAAATTATTAATTGGTTTTTCATTTAATATGTAATTATTATATAGATGTTGACATTCCTTTACTAAAGATGATATAAATTGTTTTCCACAATCAACTCCTAAAAGAAAAAATTAATTTAGTGTAGGAATTTTTTATAGATTATTATTAACAATCACTTACCTGTAAAAACTTTATATTTATTTAAACTTTCGTCAAACGAGCTCTTAATATAATATGAAAACGATACAGATACATGCTGTTTTATAACAGTTGTTTATGAGGTTTTCGGATCTGGTTCACACGTTGAAATTTGCTGTAGTATGCTTTCTGAATCAGCATAAATTACAAATGGTACTTCTAATTGTTTTTTAAAATTAGTGAAATTTATAAACTTCTTTTCTTTATCTGGCAGTTTTGTAATCACTTTCCCGCATTCATTTTTGTGTATCATTAAAGCGTTTTGTGAATTAAAAGTGCATAAACATCCATCACAAAAATATTTCTTATGTTTATTTTTGGAGAGTTGCCCCATCACCAGTCTCGACAAATCTTTTATCCACACACAGTGTGATTTATATCTTCTGTTAACAAAAGCATATTTATATGATAACGTTTTTGTTCTTTAGTATGGTAATAGGGTCCAATTATTTCAATTTCTTTCTTTTTTCGTTTTATCCATTCAAATCCAAATACTGTGATACTAATTTCGGGATTCATTTTCTCAAATATTTTTATGTCATTTTGATGGAGAGGAAATTCTAAATCTCCAAATTCTAATGTCTCTACTTTAGAATTAATTAAATTTATTCTAGATGCTGCTATATTATCAATGTTATATCTATTTATACCGTGGGCATTTTTAATTTTAGTGTTTTTTATTGCAGCTATTAAACACCATTTAAAACAAAATATATCTTTGTTTTTTATATTAATACAAGCCTTTTTATTATTAATTATATCTGGTAATTTAATGAATTGTGAACCAGCAAAAGGTCTATATTTATTTACATTAATTTCTAAATGTAGTAATTTGTACCAACTCCATCCTGAATCCTTTTCTTGAAATTCTCCAGCTTCTGTTAGAATTTTAATAAACTCACAATATAATTCAATGTTAAATTTATAGGTCTGCAATTCTGTTAATTGTTTAAATAACAATTTTAAAATACTATCACCACCAGCATCAAAAAAATCTTCTGGTAATAGTATATTTTCATTATTATTTTGTATGATACAGGTTGTGATTCTTTGTCTAAAATCTTGTTTTACGATTTTGATATTATCATCATAAGGCTCTAATGCTTTTAATTTATGTACATTTGGTCGAACATGAAAATTCCAATATTTTACATCTACTTCAGTTTTGCATTTATGGCAATATTTTGAATTTGAAATCTTTTGTTTTTTCTTTGATTCTTCATCATCTGTTGAATTTTCATGTTTTCTTTTCTCTTTCTGATGAATGCTTTTAATATGTTTTTGTAGTTTATCTGCTCTTGAAAATTTTCTAATGCAAACATCGCACCCATAATTTCCCCCCTCCCCCTTTTTCATTATGCACTTGTTCTTGATTTCTTTTCATTATGCACTTGTTCTTTGATGTCTTAAAAATAAATTTCCGCAAGTTTCATATACATTTTTTTTACAGTTTTTTATATTAATGATAATGATACTAATATTAAAATATTGTTATTATTTAATACATTATTAGTATAATTATTATTTAATAATTTATATTTATCAATGTCATTATCATCAATCATTTATTTATCAAGGGCAAACATTATCAACAAATACACTCTACAAAGTCGCATTTGATTGACAATTTATTGTCAAGAGCAGACATCATCAACAATACACACTTTACAAAGTTGTATTTGATTGACAATTTATTGTCAAGAGCAGACATCATCAACAATACACACTTTACAAAGTTGTATTTGATTGACAATTACAATAAAACGAAAAAAATTCATAAAAGCTCTATTTTTACTTTTTATAACAATTTTTTCATGGGGCCAAAATCGGCATATACAAACTACTAAGAGGATTTATTTAGCATATTGTTACGTTTTCGTACATACAAGTATGTATTAGCTGCGGATATTGTCAAAAAGTATAAACAAATATGGGTGGATGAGGCTAGCCGTAATTTGCAATGCATACTTTGGCGCGATAAACCGGAGAATGACATTAAAATATTCAGATTAAACACAGTAACGTATGGAATAAAGGCAGCAAGTTTTCTAGCTATCAGAAGCCTTATTGAAATTGCTAAAATTTATTCAGAAGAATTTCCCTTAGGATCAAAAATAATACGTAGGGACTTTTATGTTGATAACTTGTTAACTGGTGGTGATTCTTTAGAAGAACTTCGAAAAATAAAGGATGAAGTTGTTACAGTCTTAAATTTCGGTCATTTTCCACTTAAGAAATGGGCTTCTAATAGTAATTCAATTCTTAAAGATATACCTTATGATGATCAGAAAGCACTATTAAAATTTCAAGATGACAACAATATTAAGGCCCTTGGATTAAATTGAAATCCTATTGCTGATCATTTTGTATTCTATTATAAGGCTCCAATTGTACCCTGCACGATTAGTAGAAAGAGTATACTTTCACAAATAACCCGGTTCTTCGATCAACATTTATGGAAGATCAAACTAGATTAGAATGAATGTTAACCAATGGACTTGTATAGAAATTGGAACGAATTTAGTACATAGCTAGCATTGACTAATGATATTCGCATTAAAAGGTATATAGCTCCAGGTTCAACAATTAAAGAGCTGCACTGTTTTGCTGATGACAGCGAAAGGGCATATGGCGCCTGCATTTATTTGAGAAATATCGATAGTAATGGTTCAATGTATGTACATTTGATGGGCGCTAAATCCAAAGTTGTCCCTTTAAAAACTATCACATTAGCTCGACTTGAACTTTGTGCTTCGTTATTATTATGTCAGTTATTGCAGAAGGTAAGGTTGGGGGTTGAGTTATCAATTTCAAAAATTTATTGTTGGTCGGACTCTACAATCCCATTAGCTTGGATCGGTGCGTATTCTTATGAATTTTCTACATTCGTTGCTAATAGAATTACTCGAATTCAGGAGCTTTCACATAATTGCATCTGAAAACACTGTCCTACAAACCTTAATCCCGCCGACTTAATTAGTCGCGGTGGCACTCCAAAAAGACTTATGAATTCGAATATATGGTTCCAGGGTCCTAACTTCTTACTTTTAGAATTGTAAAAATGACCTTCAAATCCAACAATAGGAAATAAGGACATTCCCGAAAGGAAGAAGCTTAAATTTTCATTTATATATATTACTATCAATGATGAAATCAGCTCATATAAGCACATTAACAACTATTTTCGAATACTACGTATGTCAATCGCTTCATTAAAAATACAAAAATCAAGGATAAGAATGCTGGCAAGGTTGTTGAATTATCATTACCTGAAATTGAACAAGGGCTGACTATAATAAAAAATTTGCAATGGGTTTATTTTTCAGTCGATCTCAACCAACTAAAACAGGGAATTCTTTTTGAGGCTAATAGTCGAATTATAATAATTCGAAAATATTATTTATTATTATTATTATTAAAAATTATTATTATTATTAAAAATTATTATTATTATTATTATTAAAAATTATTATTATTTTTATTAAAAATTATTATTAATAAAAATTATTATTATTATTAATAAAATTATAATAATAATAATAATAATTATAAACGCGAACTTTTATAATCAAAATATTATACACAATTTGCATACACACATGTTACAGTGATTAATATGATATACATACAGAATAAAAAAACAAAGAGGAGCAGAGAATCAATATATACAAATGTACATACATTGATTGACATACAAATAAAAAAGGAACAATAAAAATGTTAAATAAAAACGAAATCGTCCAATTGTATATCAAGAAATATATACAAATACACGTACATCGACTGACATACAAACCAGAAAAAAAACAAAAGAAAAATTAAAATAAAAATAAACTAAAATACGATCAAGTTGATTTTACGAAATGAAAAAAATTGTCTAACTTTTGTGTTTTAGGTGAATACTCATATATATAGTTACTTTATGGTAGTACGCTGAAACAATTTTGAAAATTGGATTTGAATGAATTTCTCGTTATTGTATTTGAAGAATTGAATAAAAATTTGTGCGGGATTGATTTTTTTATGACCCACACCATGTTTAGAAATTGTATTATTTGGTGAATTTGTGAAGAAGCTTTTTGTGGGGGGTTTGTGAAGAAAATTTTTTTGTTTAAGGAAATATGTGTTTCTTGTAATGATATTATGTCAGGCTGATAATTTTTAATTAAAATTTGAAGATCTTTATATATAATTGTTTAGAAAGTTTATATTCCATTGTAAAATTTTTAAGTTTATGTTTAGAGAGGAGGAAAAAAAGAGAAAATAACAAATATAATAAAGCCTTAGTGGAATTATATATAGAGAAGAAAAAAAAAATATATATATATGTAATTTTGAGAAGATATTAAGTTTATTAATTGATAAGTTTAATTCATAACTCCATTTCGGAATCAGCATTAGAAAATAATAGCAAGTTGTGTTGTTTTGTAGTTTTAGTTGTAGCAATCTGCAATAGCTTGTGTAGAAATAGATAGTAGAAATAGAATTACAATTTGTAGAGGAACTTTGGTTTAATGGGCTATGTTTTGTATTGGACGAAAGACTTTTGTGTTTTGTCGACATAATGGTATTTGTTTCATTGTTGATATTTGCATTATTTTTTTTTACGTTTGTATATTTGTTTTGTGTGGAAACATCTTTTGAAACAAGTGTTGATTAAATTTCTATCAAAATAGTGCTCATTTGCTCATTCAAAGAAAAATAATAATATTAATAATTTTTTATTTTATAGTGTTGTCAAGCTCGAGTTATTTAAATCGTACACCTTTAATTTTGATTTTAATTTTGACTTTAATTTTTTAGATATTTTAATATAATTTTAATTGAGATATTGATTTTGATTAATTTTAAAATGGACTTTATGTCTAATTTTGTTTTTAATTACAATTTTACAACTCTGATTCTATTTTAATTTTGATTTTAATTTTGTTCATATTAATTCTTCGTTTTATATTGTTTTCTAACAAAATTTTAATGTTAATTTTAATGTAAAATTCGCGGATTGTAAACGGATTTTCATGTCGTAGATTGCCATCTTAGTTCAATTAAACCAGCAATCTTATCCCTATGTGAAATACTAGTCTGTAACCACAATGATAACTTATTTCACACTTCGTACCCAAAAGAGGTATCGAAATCCATATAAAAAATGACATCGCTTTCAACACACTTCAAAAATATAAATGTTCTAGCCCACTATATTTTTAGCCTTCCACTATATTTGGGTCAAAATTCTCGTTGAAAAGCAAGTCATACATTTTCTCTTACCATGTAAAAAAATCGTATCGCAAAAATGTGCGCATTTGATTTGCGATGCGTAAATTAATTGGTAGCATGCAACAAAAACGCATCGAAAAATGGTGCTGCCATTGAAAATATTTAAAATTGGCACTTTGACATTTGTTTTTCTTTCTAAAATTTTTAAAATTGACATTTACACATTTGTTTTTATTTGTAAAATCGTAAACAATTGAAATAAATTTCTTTTTAAAATAAAATAAAACATAATTTTATTTATTTTCTACCATGTAGAATGTTTTACGTTCGTTTTATTTATATAATATAAAAATAGTCAATAATAATACATATTTACAATGCTCAAATATTTTCAACAGTTTCTTTTTTGTAGTTCAATACATATTAATCTAAATTTAAGTTAAATTCAGAATATTCATAATTTAAAATTTTAATTTATCACAAAAAAAGTTTGATAATAAGTATAAAATAGTCTAAATTTAAGTTAGATTCATAAAGTTTCAAATTGCAAAAAAAATATTTAATGTTAACTTTTCTTTTAAATTCACACAATTCAAAAATTAATCTTAACTTTACTTTTAAATTCACAAAATTCAAAAAAAAAATTGATTTTAACTTTAAAGAACTTTTCTTCTTAGCGGAGACTCGTTCGACATTTATGCTTAAACATAGAACTTTAATTATCATAAATTATATAAATGGTATATGTTAGTTATACCAGAGACTACATAGAGATGTACAAATTCATACAAAAATTTGTACTAATTTTTTTTCAAACGGGCCAGCTAAAACTGGCTAGTTTTAAAAATCTTAAAGCACAGAAATATTTAGTTTGTGTCATAGCTAAAAGAATTTAGCGAAAACCAGAATCTTCTGTAAAATCTGGTGTAAAATGATCATTCATATATTTTATGCATTTACAAAATTTTTTTATCCTTGTGATTATTAAACTTTTTAAAGCAAAGCGATGACAAAATAACTTTTAAAATAGAAAAATAAGGCAAAAATGGGAAAATATATTTGAGAAAATATATATTTAATATGTCGAGTAGAAACGTAAATTTTCAATATGATAAAGAACACATTCTAAATATCACTTTACAAAAAATATGGAACATTTAGCTAAATATTTCATATAGAAAAAAATTAAATAAAAATAGATTATTTTATAATGTTGACTTTTCTAAAAACAACAAGAAAAAACATTTCAAGGTTATCATTCATATGCATTCAGTATTTCACTACTACAAGCAGAATTTTTTGAATGTATGAAATGGTATATCGTATATTATATGGTATCAGATGGTATGAATGTTATCTATTTTATGAAAATCATCTGATTTAACTGCATTATTTATTTAACTAGATTTAACTGATTTAATATACAGTATCCAGCAAAAGTAATGGTAATTTAAAAAAATATATATAGAAAAGCAATAAAATAATATAGGCGTTCCAAGTTTTTCTAATAATATTTTTAACTTTATAACTTCAGGGAAAAACAAACAAAGTAACAAAATTTTTTGTATTATGATTTTATTTTATTTTTTGATCTCATGACTCATATTGTTATATTGGTAACGGTATAGCTACATATATATGTGGGTATTTTTTGAAGATAATATAATATACCTATCAAATAAAAATAACTGAAATAAAAAATAATGCTTTAAAATTCTTCTAAACATTTTTTTAATTAATAATTATTCCAATTAGAAAAGTGGCATGACATTTGCTGGATACTGTACATATTCATAAAAATTATCAAATCATATCAAATTGGAACATAATTACATTTACACAAAACAAAATATAAATATAAATATGTATTAATTTTTGAATCATATTGAAATACATATATAAAAAGCGATAGTATTTATGTGTATTTCTATTTATATTTAATTTTGATTCACACACACTTTCACAATTTAATAAGCATACAGGTAAGCTGGTTCAAGTAATATAAATGCATAATATGGCATAATGCATATATAATATAAAAATTATATTAGATACTGATCAGATCATGTATATCATAATATGTCATCTGATATCATATGATCATATTCATATATGTATGTTACTTGTTATTTCTATCATTCATACCAATCATACGAAAGTTCATTTATGTACATATATGAAAAAAAAAATATCCGAGACCAAAACTTGCATTAAGAAACTTTAAAAAAAAACAGTTGAAAAATGAGACTAAATTTCAAAATCGATATTGTAGCGACATCTAAACTTTTTTGTTGCCATTTGGACATCTCTATGTAGTCTCTGGTTATACTTACATGTTTATTAATTTTGTAGTATTAATTATTAAAAACTAATTTTATTTATTTTTAAAACTAAATGTAAGTAATTAACAAAAAATTATACCCCCTTCGCAAACAAATTATCAAACGAATGAAAAAAGTAAAATAAACGTCAAAAATGTTCGCAAGTAGCATATCATGTTGCTACTTACGAATGCGCAAATTTGCTATATGCGCTCTGTGGTGTCATTTGCTATATGCGCTCTGTGATGTTCATGTTTTCTTATGCTACGTACGTTTAGCGTAAGTAGCAATATATGGTAGCCTACCAGAAACTGAAATTGCTCTGGCGGAAGATTTCAAAATTCATAGCAGGGACTGCCTTAATTTCTCTAGCAACACTTCTCCGAGTCAAAACTCAATTGAGAAACAAGTTGAACTATTCGCCTCACAGTCCACCTTTCTCAACTTGTTAAAAATCCTACTAGAATCCCGAACCGTGCAAATCATGAAGGTCACCTCTTAGATCTATTGCTCATCACACCTTGAAAAATATGTAGTTTCAGTTGGTTGTTCCTTGGATAATTCCGACTTTTGTTTGGTTAACACAAGTTTCCGGCTTAGTCCAATCTTCAACCAAAGGTCCCCTCTCACAAAATAAGTTTGACGTTACAGCCATGCTGACTGGGAGGCTTTAACACAACTTTTTTAGAACCTTTGATTGGTCATTGCTTCCGTAACAGGAATGTTAACTTTGCTGCAAATACGATTAGTGAAACTATTTTACTTGATATAATTTTAGATCAGACTTTTTTAGATTAAAAATAAACTTTATTCATTCTATAGTTAGATCAAATTATAATTCATTTAATTAAATTATATTCATTATATATTTAAAATAAAAATTAAAAGAAAAAAAGAAATACATTATTTAAAATTATTTCATAATTCATAAAAATTCATAAAATTCATTATTTCAAATTACTTAAAACTAGTGAATAAGAATATGGCATTATATACATCATAATAAGAAGCAATGTTTAATGGCAGAAAAAACATTAATTCTATTTTTTCTGTTGTGGGGTGAGAAAAAATAAAGTGCAAAAAAAAGAAAAAATAAAAATTTATATGAATCTTTATCCATTTTAAAAAGAGAGAAGAGATATTATGCGAAGCATAATTAACAAAAAAAAAAACAACAAAAAACATCAGTTTTAATATTTATATATAAATTTTCAAGTTAAGGGTGATAGCAAACTCTGTATTTTGCCGTGATCAAAACTTAGAAGCCAAAATTTTACTTTATTAACAAACTGATTTGCATTTCTAAGTAATCGTATTGATTCCGGTAGCCTATTAAACAAATTCTGCTATTTAGATATTCAACTCTAGTAAAAAAGATTTTTAACACTGTAGTAATATAGCTGTCTAGCAGGAAGAATTTTCAAAAACATTTTCCATACTATTAAAAAATCTATTTCTGTTGCACATATTTCTTATAATACATTTTTGTAAAATTAAAAGCGGGTTGATTTTATTTCTGTAAGCACCACCCCAACAGCTAACACCGTACTGTAACTTAGAATGAAAAATACCATAGTAAAACATTTTAAGTACATTTAGCGAACATAAGTTTTTAAGGTAATAAAAATTCTTTAATGTGCAGCGTAAGTATGACTTTAGCGTGATGGTATGCTGTGACCAACTAAGATTTTTATCGATGATTATACCAAGATACCTAAAATTATCAACTTTTTCAATACTAAAACAACCAGAGCTGCAGGAAATGGTAGCATTAAAAGTATCCCCCTGTCCATCCATGGCAAGTTTATTACAATTAATCGATATCAGGAGTATCCTTCTGACTAAGGCTAAAAAACATTAGCTTAGTTTTATTTCTAACAACTAATCTATCTTTCGAGAACCAGACCTTAAAAACACTTAAATCATTATCAATATCACAGAATAAATTAAAGGCACTATCACAACAATATGACACACCAACATCATCAGTGAAAACTGTTAAACTTCCTTTAAACTTTAGGTGAAAAAGCGGATTTATATAGATTAAGAATAAAATTAGGCCCAATACAAATCCTTGCGGTACCCCCAAATTTATATTTTTAAAGCTACTGTAACTATTGCCTACTTTTACACATCGTGACCTGTCACTTAAGTATGACTGAAACTAATTAAACATAAAACCACGAAACCCTATAGCAGACAACTTCCGCAAAAGAATGGAGTGATCTACCATATCGAACGCCTTTGTAACATCGACAAAATTCCCCGCGCAAATTTTTTTGTCATCTAAACCCTTATTAACATCTGAACAGAATGCCAGAAGGGTGCGTTCGGTAGAACTAGCATCCCTAAATACAAATTGTTTATTGCTAAAATTTTTTTATCTATTTAAGTAAATTAAGACTCTATGCTTAATAGCTTTTTCAAAGATTTTTGATATATTGACAACAAAGATATTGGTCTATAATTATAAGCGTCAGTTAGAATACCTTTTTTGAAAAGCGGTATTACAACAGCAGATTTTAATTGACTAGGAAAAACGCCAGATAATACACTAAAATTGAAAATGCACGTTAAAACATCGACAACATTAAATGCAATACATTTAAAGAGTTTGTTAGAAATTCCATCAAAACCAGCAGCATTTGAATTATCCAGTAACTTTATAATATTCAAAATCTCATGCGAAGTTATACTGTCATAAAAGAAACATCACACAAATTAACTTCATCAATCATCGTGACTATTATCAAAGCGAGAGGATAACTCAATTGCCGTAGAGTAAAAATGATTATTAAACTCTCAAGCAATTAAAGTTTCATCCGAAATAAGTTGTCCATTTTTATTTAGTTGAATTCTTTTAATACTATCCTGAGGTTTATTTAACAAACTATTTAACAGTCGCCATTCACTTTTTAAATCACCCTTACATTTAACGATTTCCGAACCTAATTTTCCTTAGAAGATCATCATTCATCCACGTTTTTAGTTTTGTATTTTTATTTCTAATTTCAGAAGTACTTAACACAATATACTTTTTTTATTTTATAATAAAATTACTTTACGCAACATAAACATCTACCTCATCATACACCTCTTCCCAAAATTCAAACCTTAGCAAGTTGTGTAATTTATTATAATTAACTACCTTCGTAACTGAAAATTCATTTGTCTTTCTATTTTTTTCAACATTAACATTTTTTATTAGCAATCCTGCCATCGAATGATCCGTAATATTAAAATTGCATAAACCTTTTTCACAAAAATTTAATGGAATAGTAGCTAAACGAACATGGACGTGATCTAAACACGTTCCAAAAGATTGTCTAGTCGGTTTCATTTATAATAGAGGCCAAACCATTATCAGCTAGTATTGTCAAATAAGAATCAACACACTCACTATTATTCAAAATATCTAAATTCATATCTCCTAACACAATTAAATTAGTAGCAGTTTGATCTCTCAAAAATTTGAAAATTCATGGAGAAACAAATTGATTGTGTAACTATGCAGCCTATACACACAAATAAAAGTAAAAGGCACGCCGTTAATGGTACAATTTATTTTAATAACATCAGCCGAAGTGAAATTGCAATAAAATACATCACACACATAATTATCTTTAACAAACATACCAACGCCACCAGCACAATACGATTCATTAGTGTTAGCAAAAAATTTGAAATTCGGTATGTTGTAATTACTTATCTCATTATTGAAAATACAAAGCTCGGAAACAAAAATTAAACCCGGAATATTTTTAAAAACTTCTAAGTGGGCCACAAGCGAATCAAAATTCTGCCTCAAACTTCTAACATTTGGATGAACTAAAAATAAAGAACTAGCAAAATTTGTAAATTCAAAAATACTATTACAGTTATTATATTCAGGATCAATGTTAGGATAATCATTAAATAGATCAAAATTGAAATTAACAGTCATTAAATAAAGAAAAAAAAGAAAAATACTACAAAAGATTTAAATCATCAAAAGACCTAATAATGAATACCCTATCATTGTCTTGTTTTTTCATTAAAATATTATTATTTCTAAACCACAAATATTTATAATGTTCCTCCTCCTTCGCCTTCTTCTATCATTTGAAGAAAGACGAACACGCAAAGTACTTTTCACCTCACTATTTATTCCTTTTTTTATATTTTTTGCGTAGCAATTGGTAAAATAAAATTTCATTTATATTAATTTTTAAACCTTTATTAAAAATTTGATTTACAAATTTTATGGCATTATCTTTGTTTACATTTTTAACTCCACTTATTTCATTTGTTTCAATTCCACTATTTCATTTGTTTTTTCTTTCTGCCCAAGTCAACTGATTTTACTTTCTAATCTGCATACTTTAGTTTTTAACAATGTATTTTCTTCTTTTAGTTTAGACATAGCTACAAGACACTCACAAATTATTTTTTTTAAATTTACAATTTCGTCATATAAAACTTCGAGAAATTTTTTTGAATTGACAACACCACCACCAGTAACATTAATGTTGTCATTTATTTCATACTGTTTCTCTTTTTTGAAATTTGAGAGACTCTCTTTTTCGAAGTTAACTATTTAATTCTTTCTATTGAAGTTAGCTGTTTGAGTTTGATTTTTCTGCGCAGAATCACCAATTGAGTTATCACTACGTGTTAATGATGATGCGTTAGAAAGAGTAGACTGCTGTGTAATGTTAGAATTGTTAATAGTTGCTGCATAAGTAATATTAGAAACATTAGATGTAGCCGTACTAGAAGTAGATGCTGCTAAATTATCTCTTTGAGAGGATAATCTACGTAACGAAATGCATACATTATATTAAACCATTTTTACTTTTCTCTAATATCTCCAACTCTTTCTTTTTTACATTGGCGCAATTTGGATGATTAAAATTTGCACAGATTAAACATTTAATTTTTAATTCGTTTCTTTCCACTTTATTGTTGCCTATATTACATTTGCCATTCATTTTAAAGATAAATATTTACTTAAGTTAAAGCGGATCATAAAATTAATTAAACTATCATTAAATTAATGCGAAATTTTTAAATTTTAACTAATTTTAGCACTTGTTCACCAACTGATACAAGAACTAAAAAAGATGGTGTTACTCATGATGCTATTCATTTCTCATTTCATGAAAACTGTAAAGTGGGTCCAAATCTTGGTTTAATCGCATTTGCAAGGAAGCCATTTTTAGAAAGGAGGCTTTTGAACTATACCAAAACCACAGGTCCGAGGCTCACAGGGCCCACTATATAGGGGTTAAAAACAGATGCAAGAGAGTTATCAAGTAAAAATTCTTGTTCAACCAAAAGTTGAAACGGAAAATTATCCACATACGAAAGAACAACAAATGTTTTCGGACATTTGCCCAAAGTCTAAAAGACGTTAGCGAATCTTCTTTTCACCACTTGTTGATAATAATAACAGAACCGTATCAGATTCTAAATAGAAGGCGAACTTTTTTGCCAAGCAGTTCGCTTCCAATTCGACACTGCCACAGTCAGCTCTGATGCCACCATCTGCTCCAGAAGTTGGCTGCTCCTTCGGTAAAATTTACTTTAGGACGCGGGGGCTGGTGAAAATCTTGAAAAATCTTGATACAAACCAGACGGCCCAGATGGTATAACCACCATGGTGCTCAAAACCACTTACTCCAGTATTTAAAAATCTATGCGTAACCATTTCTACCATTCTCTCACTTCCGATATTCATCCTACCCAATGAAATGTTGCACATGTTTTCCCAATTCCCAAAAAAGGTATTAAAAGCGATCCCCCAATTACCGTCCTATTGCTATAACTTCGGTCTTTCCCAAAGAAAAGGCAAAATTCCAAACCAAAAGTTTCTGAAATACCTAAATCACAAAGTTTTGCTTGACCAACAATACGGCCTCAGAACCCTTCGTGCAACCGGCGATCTTATGACTTACCTTTGTGAGCAGCTAAACATTAGCCTTAATCATTCTGGTGAATCCGATATCGTGGCTCTTGAATTTTCTAAGGCTTTCTACCTAGTTTGGCACGATGCTCCGTTTAGCATTAGGCCCACGAAGGATCATCCCAAAATGGATTGGAGATTTCCTTTTGAATCGTACGGTTCGTTACTGGTCGATGGATATTCACAAATTCAAAATAAATGCTGGTGTCCCTCAAGGATCAATTTTATCCCCCACTCTCTTCTTAATATATATCAATTACATACTTTCATTAACCTCCAATCCGATTCATAGTTTCGCAGACGGCAGCACCATTGTAGCTTCCTATGAGTTTCATAGCCACTGTAACATTAATCATCAGATTAATACAACAGCAAAAAATTTCACTATTAGTGAGCTAAATAATGATTTAGCAAAAATTAAAAAATGGCGTGAAGTCAACGGAGTTGATTTCAACACCAAAAAAATGCAATGCTGTTTAATCTCGCGAAAAATTGCCACTACTATTCCCAACTTACTATTTCAAGAAAATTTGCAGCATTTAGCAGATTTAAACATCTGGGTATCGAGTTAAACCAAAAATTGACTTGGTCAAATAAAATTTTTGGTACAGCTAAAGATGCAGCTAAATGTTGGGGTTTATATATATATATATATATATATATATTATTGCTGCAAAACCTATTTTCTGCATCTGATCTTCTCAATATCTATAAAACGTACGAGCCCTATTTCATATGTATTGCTCTAGTCTATAAAAAATGCAATTTTATGTTTTAAATTTCTTTTCAGAGGTCTTTTCTTTGGGTGGGAAATAAAAGTTAAGTTTAGTATTAATAATCAATACAAAATATACTAATTATAACAAAAATATTAAAATTATATTTATTCAGAATTTTAAAAAATAACAAAAACAAAATGACTCTTCATTTCATATGAATTGGTCCAACACTACTTTAATGCATTTTTAATAATTTATGCCGTATTTTTTTTTTTCAATTTCTATTGAAAGTACCGTACAGTTTTAAAATGTGTATATGATTTATTCGTAATAATTTTAATACATTACTAATCAGTTCTAATGTAACCATGGTACGTGGTAGAGCAATTTGTGAAGATGTTCGTAAAATTATAATTTCGAATTACAAATAAAAGAAAAAGTGCATATAAAATTGCAGAACTTGTTAATTTATCAAGATCTTCAGTACAAAATATAATAAATTTATTTAAAAAATATAACACAACGGTTATTAGAAAGAAATCTGGTCGGCCAAGTACATTTACTGCACAGGATTATCGTGCACTGGAAAGAATTTTTAAAGCAAATCGGCGTGACACGTGTGAAGAACTCGCAGTAAAATGGGGTCAATTATTAAAAAGATCAATTTCAGCAACAACTTTGCACAGGTCAATGAAAAAACTGGGATATAAGTTTTACAAAGTGGGGATAGATAGGTTCATTTGTAGTTTGTTAAATATTCACTTTAACTACTTTTTTTTAAAGGCTAAAGAAAAACCTCTTCTCACTGATAAACAAAAAAAACGGCGTAAAATGTGGGCACTTAAACGAAAAAATTGGATTCCACGTCAATGGAATAAAATAATATGGAGCAATGAGTCTCGGTTTGAGGTTTCTGTTGGAGATAGCAGAAAAAGAATTATAAGAAAAAATAAAGAAGCATTTAAATCAGACTGTTTAGGTAGAAGAGTTAAGTTCCCAGCGTCGGTTATGGTCTGGGGATGTATGTCGAGCAACGGAGTTAGTAGTCTTTGCTTAGTAAATGGAATTGTAAACAGCAAAAAATACATAGACATACTGAAAAATCATCTTCTTCCAGCTATTCCACGATTAGCTGATGCTGATGATGAATATATATTTCAGCAAAATGACGCTACCTGCCACTTCTGCGAAAAGTATGAAGTACCTTTCGGAAATGAATATTCCAGTTCTAGAGTGGCCTTCTAGCAGCCCGGATTTGAGTCCTATTGAAACTTTATGGGCATGATGAAAAAACATTTAAGAAAGAGTCCAGCCCGAAATGTTGAAGAGCTGAAGTTAAAGCTGCAAGAAATTTGGTCATCCTTTACTCCAGAATTCTGTAAAAATCTTGTTTCTACAATGCCGAAGAGGTTACATGCTGTTATAAAAAATAATGGAGATGTAACTCAATATTAATATGTTTTATTTTGTATGGATCAATTTATATGAAATGGAGAGTCATTTTGTTTTTGTTATTTTTTAAAATTCTGAATAAATATAATTTTAATATTTTTGTTATAGTTAGTATATTTTGTATTGATTATTAATACTAAACTTAACTTTTATTTCCCACCCAAAGAAAAGACCTCTGAAAAGAAATTTAAAACATAAAATTGCATTTTTTATCGACTAGATCAATACATATGAAATAGGGCTCGTATATTAAGCCGGAAATAATGCACACATTCGGGCGGCAGCGCTGGGTTATCTAGATAATGTGCAAAAGAGAGGTATTCGCCTTATCAACGACCTCAGTGTAACTTCAATGCTCACAACACTCAGCCAAAGTCGTACAGTTGGGTCACTAACCTTGTTTTGCAGATATCTCGTAGAGATTAACACCTGGTCCAAAGAAATGAAACAGTTAATGTTGACTTTTTCAACGAAGGAGTGCAACAGAAGCTCATCCCTACCATGTAGAATTATCAAGATGATTATCATCATTACCCTGAGAAACCACGTGTAGTTCCTCTTGCTGACTTTCGAGTTTTCCACCAACCTTCGTAAAAAAAAAACAAATTGTTTCTACAATGCCACCTTGGCAATGAAACATTGTTAATTACTTTATCAGTTGCATTTTAAATGAAAAGAAAAAAAAAAATTACTCATTTTGTAGGTACTTCTTAAATCTACATAATAGCTTTACTTTTTGAAGTTTTTAAATTTTGTAGTTTGGTATTTGCAATTTGAGGATTTGGCATTTTGGAATTTTAGTATATTGGGATTTTCTAATTTAGAATTTTATCATTTTAGATTCTTGTTTTTCGGATTTCGTGGTGTTCTTTTGATGTGGGATTTCTTTCACTAACTTAAACCAGCTGTGCAGGCAGGCCTGGCAAGGAAATGGCTTATCTGCAACGAATTATCCAAATGCAGCATCAAATGTGATGGATATTATTCCGTTATGTGATAATACATTTATTAGATGTAGAGGAAGATGATGTTGACATTGTTAGTGTTGTATAATTTTTGATAATGTTATTATTGATAATATCATTTGTTAAAGTAAAAACGCATAAAAAAAAGTTTTAATTTTTCACTATCGTCATACAACAGTCCTATAATTTTTGATAATGCTATATTATAGAAATATTTTAAATAAAAAGGTCCTAAACTAGCTCTGAAAAGTTGCGCGATTTAAAACTTAGTTTTCAATCTCATTTAATCAAAGTAGATTAGAAAATCCGAAAAATGAAACATAAAACATTTATTACTACTATAAATAAAGATTTTTTACTGCATACAACGGTTTGATAAGCACCTTGAAGTAACCCTAAGAAAATGGGAATATTTCTAGAATATTCTAGGCAGTACAAACTTGGTGACACAGAATTAAGTTGTCAATATGTTCTAGAAACCTTTTTTTAGTTAGCGCCGTTATCTTTCTCAAAATAACAGTTAAAAAACAAAAACAACAAGATATTTAACTTCAAAGTTCCTGGGATATGTAGACAATAGATGTTGTTTCTGGGATATGTAGAAATAGAAATGTTGTTTCTGGGATATGTAGACAGTGCTATTCCAATTCACAACACAAAATAAAATATAGTTGTCACAGACAACATTGTTGTCTTTCTCTATTCTAATTCACAACACAACCTAATTAGCTGTCAAAACGACACAACATAATTTTTATGTTGTGTTGTGTGCAAATAAGGGTATTCCAATTCACCACAGTGTTGTGTGTGACAACTCAAACATTACAACAGGTCAAGACTAGTTCTCTTGAATATAATTGTTAGTATTAAATAATGTATGTATGAGTTATTTTACGTTAGGTAATAAAAAAAAAAAGTTTTTATTTTTACTTAGTAAGTTCTGTTCTGATTGTAGGTTGATGTAGAAAATAAAAATTTTTTATAAAAAAATAAATATGGAAAAGCAAAGGTATGTATAATATTTTATTTTTAAGTAGATGGTAAATGTGAAATATTTTCTATATATAAAACATTTACTTAGGTATTTGTAGTTTTATAGTACTAAAATACAATGTCAGTACTACTATGACAGACATCTTACAACACCAAAAAATCGTTTTCTGTTGTAAATCAGAATAGAGAAATTGTGTTGTGTTGTCTAATACACAACAGAAAGGTGTTGTGAATTGGAATATCACCCTTAAATTCTGCGTTTCTGCGTGGTAAAATTCTGTCAAAATCTGAATTTTTTGGGTAATCTAATGTAATTTTGCATTACGCATAGAAATAACTAAAAACGTAATCTTGGAAATATTTAAATAAGGAAAATACATATATCTATTTAGCATTTTTTTTTTTTTATATTTATTTTTTATGTAGATTTGAATTATCTGTGCTACCAAACATTTCAAAGATGCATGTATTTAATAGTCAAACGTCAATCAGATATTTGTGTAATACAAAAATTCGTATTTTTGTATGACGAAAATTAAAAATTTTCTAAAAATAATCGAAAGGGCCGGGTATAACGGTCAATTGAAGTCGAATTTGTGTCTATTATGGAGGATCCTGGTCACGTGGCTTCTAAGTTTTAAACGCTGACGTAATCTAAACTTTACCCGTTTTTAGTACATCTTCACAAATTGTAACATTTTTCACTATGTGGTTTTCTTAAAAAAGATGGAAAAAAAGATAATAAGCTTTTATTCAACTCTTTGAATTATAAGCAATTTTAATTGATATTAAAATATTGTTACATTGTTCTGACCACCACTGAAGTAGATTTTTAATAATGCACATTTCAAACATTTTGAATTGCTCCTTTTTTTATTTCGCCGATTTCATCTGCGATGAAGGATGTTTCATCTGAAGATAAAATTTCATTATGAATAAAATCTGATTCATTTAAATTTAGCGTTTCTTTTTCCTGTAATAGTTTAAATTGAGTTTGAGTTTGCCTGACTGGTGATGGACCCAAAGATGAATGACTAAAATTACGAGATGTTTGGATGTTCTCCAACGGAATTTCTTCAGATCTACTATAAAAGAAATATTTACTGAATTGCTTTACTTTACCTTATAAAATTATTTGTTTAGAATTTCACCTTTTTTGTGACAGAGTTTATAATATTAATATAATAACTTATTACCTTTCTGTATTTCCATTAGATATCAATTGGGCTCTATTAAGACTTCTATTAGGAGTTACACAATTTTTTCCTAAAGCTGCCGCAAAACCCGGTCCAGTTCCAATAGAAAATGCTTGTTGATAAGTTTTTGTGAAACGTTTCTCCGCATTTTTATAAGTAATAGCATCAACACCATGTATAGGCATTTCAAGTAATTGAGCTATTTGATACATTTTTTTTTGTCGAGCTTTGCTGCGGCCCTTTTATATAAAATACAAAATTATATTAATAACAAAAAGTGTGTGCAAATATACATAAACATATACAAGTAACCTTCTACTTAGATGACGAATAGGTTACAATAAAGTATTAAGTTCTCAAAAACCGTGTTTCGTAAAAAAATATAATATACGGATTGCGAGTCTTAATAGAATTATTTGAGTACACATTTGAAAATATAATAAAATCGAGAATAAAATGAGATTATATGTTAGATGAAATTTGTAACTAAAATAGTTTGATGGCGAAACCATATACAAAAAACTAGTGTATTTAATTTTTGTAGATACGCGCACATTAGTTGTGTTGCAATAGTGAGAATAGTGACGGAGTGTAAGTATTTTTTAAGAAATTAGTCATTGTGAAAATTGTGTTGTTATATAGGGTGTTCAAAATTGAGGTATCATTTTGATTTTGCCGCCATTTTTTTTCTACCTGGAATTTTTATACGAGGTTTCTTTAGGTATATTCTAAATACATTCCGGTTAGTTAATATGGAACGTTACACAAAGGAACAACGTGTTTTTGTTATTACAACATTTTTTGAAAATGGTAAAAGTTTTCAAGATGTAATTAGGAAATTTCGAACAAAATTTGGTAGAGAAAATGCTCCAACAAATCGTGCCATCAAGCTGATGGTTGATAAATTTCTAGAAAGTGGATCTGTTCTTGATAACAGAGGCAACATTTATCAACGTAGTGGCTGTTCAACCGAGAATGTAGCAGCTGTGAGCAGAAGTGTTGAAGAAGATCCAAAAACTTCCATTCGTCATCGTTCGCAGCAATTAAACATCAAACCATCCACATTATTCAACATTTTGCATCGTGATCTCCATTTAAAGGCTTATAAGATCCAGCTGACGCAAGAATTAAAAGCAACTGACCATGCATTACGTTGGGCAATCGAAAAACAAGAAATGAGAATTTTTTTAACAAAATAATCTTCACCGACGAAGCTCATTTCCAGCTCAATGGCTACGTCAATAAACAGAATTGCCGCATTTTGGGGTGAAGAGAATCCAAAGGTTATCTTAGAGCAACCAGTACATCCACAAAAAGTTACGGTTTGGTGTGGTTTGTCGTCAGGAGGAATCATCGGACCATATTTTTGTGAAAACGCAAATGGAAATGCGATTACGGTCAATGGAAATCGCTACAGGGAGATGATCCGAAGCTTTTTGTGGCGGGAAATTGATGATTTGAACGTAGAGAATATATGGTTTAAACAGGACGGTGCCACTTGCCACACAGCAAAAGAAACAATGGATCTTTTGAAGGAAAAGTTCGAAGTTCGCATTATTTCTCGTAGAGGAGGAGTGATTTGGCCACCAAGATCGTGCGATTTGACACCGTTGAATTTTTTTTTGTGGGGTTTTGTGAAATCGAAAGTGTACAGCAATAATCCCACAACAATTCAAGAGCTTAAAAACAACATTATCGAGCAGATTTCAACCATTGAGAACAGTTTATTGAACAACATGATTCAGAATTTTGGTAAAAGATTGGAAGCCTGCCGTAGAGGGGGCCACTTGGCCGACATAATTTTTCACTATTAACCGGAACCTCTTTGTAATAAATTAAAATAAAAATATATTTAATATTTAAAAAAAAAAGTCTTTTTTTATTAAAATTAAAATGATACCTCAATTTTGAACACCCTATATATACATTCCCGCAATTTTCTTATAGTATTAGAAAGAATTTGTGCTTAAAAAATGTACCTGTATTATAAAAATGTATACAAAAATAAAGACTAATTACATTCAAAATTAAAATGTATGAATTAAATTACAAAATAATGTAATAAGAAAAAGTGGACTATATATACATACATAAGACTTGCCAAGCATAACTAAATTTTTTGTATATAAAATAAAAAATATGAAAAAACCTTTTTTCGCGTAACGACATCTATTCGAAGTTGAATGATAGCTAAAGAATACATATTTTTTATTTTATTAAATAAGGTAGAAATTATTATAGACAAAATAATCTTGTAAAAATATGATAGAATTTATTATACACATAAAAATGTTGTTATGCATATTGATCGAATATGAATATAAATACGAAATTTGTTGTTATTTTAGTAAGCATTAATCGAATATTTTCTAAATATTTTCAATCTAATGAAAATTAGCCTTTAAAACGAATGAAAGTGAATTTAAATAAATATTTTGAATTTGTTTGCACTGAATTTTGATGAACATAGTACTTCGTGGAAATATATATTTAAAAACTCGACTTTGCCTAAAATGATTTTATAAAATACTTATTGAAAAAAAAAACATTAAAACAAACCCCTCGGTGGCCTAGTGGGTAAGAGCGTATAAAATAAGCTGTAAACACCGAGGGGGTCTGTGTTATTCCCCCTTACGACATCTACAGCCACGCCTAAATAGGAAAGACTGTGTAATTTGCTGTCTACATTTATATGGCAGAAAAATATAAAAAAAAATTTTAAATTTTCAAAAATGAAATTTATTCTTGAAACCCTAATTTTATTATCTTCAAGGTATAGGTTGTGTCACAATATATAGCGTGAGTCCTAATATTTCAGGAGGTGATTTCTGACTCCTTATTAGTCGTTTTCACGATATTAGGATCTTTATGTTTTTTTTTGTTTTACATTATTAGTTACCAAATAATTCTTGATCCACATGTTCTACAAATACAAATATATGAATCTGCTAATATAAAATTTAATTTTTTTTTTCTTACCACTCCTATGAGGAGTACAGGACATCCACTAAGTCATTTATTATTCATATTTGACTAAGTTTCAGTTTCGTGAATCATTAATTTCACTAAGCCGTTGATTACTCGGCTGTACCTATTATACAAGACTAAGACGTTTCTTTTTTTATTTCTACGTCATCTATTATATTATACAAGAATTATGATTTACTATTATTTTATTATACAGCTATTACAATATAATATTAATTATAATTTATATTATATATGTTCTACTTATTTTTTATTTAATTATATTCTACTAATTATATATTATAAGAAAAATCTATATTATTTTTTTATATGATCCAGCCGGGGTCTGAACCCGAGTCCTTTCGTATGAAAAGCCGGTGGCTTAACCACTACACCATTGGCTGGATATGGTGATTAATTTGTTAATTATATAATTAAATATAATTAATTATATATTAATTTGTATGGGATTATTAATTAAATGTTTGCGTTCCACTTACACGAAAAGACTATTTAATAAATGAAACGTTAATTTTTTGTTTTATTTCTATCATTTACTCTTTCTCGAAGACTGGTGTAGTTGGAAACAGAAAATAATAGTTTACACTGTAAAAGGAACGCAAGCAATGTAGACTATTATTACAACGTAGAAATCATTTCTAGTTACGAAATTTTATATATGATTTTATTATATAAATTTATTTAAAAATCGTCATCGTTCAGTGGAAACACTAAGTTCATTTTTGACAGAAATCAGTAAATTATAGGAAATTAATTATTAAATTTAATGCTGAAAATTAATGCTCTAATTTTCTATCAAAAACTTTCAGAGCTCTCCAGTAAGTACTTTTAAAAGTATAGTAATAAATTTCAGTAAATTCGTTTAAACAAAAGAATTCTCCAATAAAAATTCATCCACTCTTTGAACAAAGGTTTTGAATTCAAACCAAAGTTTTTAATATTAATATTCGATCATCTCACTTTTAAATGGTAGGAACGATATGGATGAAGATGCTCTGCTCAAATCCGGCGGCGATAAGAAATATAAATTACCACCTGTAAATATAGTCGATCGCACTAATGCACAAAAAGCATTAAAGATATGAAATCCTTGTTATTGAACTTAAATATTAAAAATTATACACTGAAAAATTCAAGCGTTGAAATTAAAATCTATTGTGACGCTGCAGAAGATTTTAACAAACCTATAAAAAGTTAAAAGAAGAATATAATTTCTTTAGCCACCGACCATCATATGATACACCAATTAAATTTATACTATCTGGCTTAACCACAACCGATATTGAAGAAATAAAAAATTAACTATCTAATACTAATATTCCGATGTTAAACAAATGCGAACCAAAAATCAAAGATATAATGATCAATCCAATTACATTCTTTACTTCAAAAAAGGGTACAATTAAACTGTCCGATTTAAAAAAAACAAATGCAATTTCTATAAATCTACAACATCACGTCCAGTCAGATACTATAAATGCCAATCAGGGAGACATAGAGCCATGTATTGCGAATCAAAATTCAGATATGATATCTGTTCTGAAAACCATAAAACTACCAATTATCCCGGAATTAAAAATAAAACAGGAAAAACAAAATACGCCAATTGTCAAAAATATCATATTGCTGACTTTAAAGAATGTATTGCTAAAAACAACTACATCAAAATTATATGCGTTAGAGACAGCATAAAAACAAAACCAGAATTGTTTCATATTAACACACACAACTTTCGTGAGTTAATGTACAACACTCGTAGAATCAGCAAAACATCTGAGAATCGTACCGCGTACGGTAAATGAAAATAGAAGTAATCAAGCATCAAGCATCATCATATGCTAATTTAACAAATACGGATAGAAGAACAAATAATATAGTAAGAGATAAAACTAATAGTATTTATACTAACAACACTTACACTAATTTGAACAAGAATTATAATAATATCATTACTAATAAATATGTTCATAAAAATACTCGTACTAATAGTAAATCAAGCATTAACATCATGTGCTAATTTAACAAATACGGATAGAAGAACAAATAATATAGTAACAGATAAAACTAATATTATTTATACTAACAACACTTACACTAATTTAAATAAGAATTATAATAATATCAATACTAATAAATATGTTCATAATAAGACTAGTAATAAACCAGTAACATATCAACAAATTCTCAATTTCACAACTGAACTTTATTCAATAATTTCAAATAGTTCAACACAATAGAACAACTACAAATAATTACAGAATTGACATTAAATTACCTTTATTATAAATAATTCAAATACAAAAATATTACTTTGGAATGCAAAAGTATAACAAATCCATCGAATTTTTCGATTACATATGCAACAAAAATATTAATATTGCAATTCCAACCGAAATATGGTTAAAATATAATAAACCATTACATCACCCAAAATATTTTATTTATCGTAATGACAGGCATGCAAATGGTGGCAGTGTTGCCATATTAGTTAAAAAAATGTCAAACATAATCTAATACCAAAAACAAAACATTTTTGAAACTATTAGAGTTGAATTAGAATGCAATTCGGAAAAAATATTATTGATAGCAAGGTATTTTGCTAGAGGTTATTCTAATTCAAACATAACTAAACAATTTAAATATGACTTGAACATTTTCAATAATATTAAAACGAAATTCATTGTAGCGGGTGAGTTAAATTGAAGACACTCAGCGAAGAATTGTTTAAAAAGCAATTGCTGAGGTAAATTACTACATAATAAATTAATTACACTGCATAACAAATTAATTCACTACTTCACAACCCCCCTCCCATTCCATCTTAATTCCACATTCTACAATAGGTAAACTCTCTATTTTAACAAATTGTAACCAATTATTAAGCAGTCCTCTTACAGAAAATTGTTCAAGTTCTGATCATTTACCTGTCACTTTCAATATTAGCTATTCATTTTCAGCTGCCCCTAAAATGCTATTCCTAATTTAACACGATTAAATCCACAATTATTTATCCACGTTACAATTATTTATATCCACGTTACAATTTGATTTAATCCATGTTACAATTATAAAAACCTACTCAATAAAAAAATTAGTGAACTCAATCTAAACAGTATTGTATTAGATTGTGTTACCAAAATTGACACATCAGTAGAATGTTTGAATGAAATTTCGGAAACGGTGCCGAAAAAAGAGTTAAAACAAATAATGTAGTTACCCTGCTGCCTAGGGTAAAATTTTTGATTTCTCAACAATATTAGAAGAATATGGCAACGCTCCAGAGATAATACAATTTTCCCTAAAAAATTGAAATTAGCGTTAATTACATTTTCCCACACCCAACAAAGACAAAACCAACATATTAAGTTATAGAAAAAATTTGAAAAATGCATCAAAATTAGACTGAAACATTTCGTTACATCACACCATATACTCCCAGCAGAACAATTCGACTTTCGGAACAAGTACTCAACAACTCACCAGCTAATTAATGCGAATTAAAAATATGGTTAAAAATAACTTAAACTCAAAAAAATAAGTCGGCATGATCATCCTCAACATTGGAAAGGCGTTTAATACAGTCTGCCACCAATTACTTCTTTATAAATTTGTAGTACATCTCTGTACCTATTAAATATTATCCAAAGTTTTCTAAAAGATAAGAGAATTTATTGTAAAACTAAATAAAGATCATTACCTAGACAAATGATGGCAGGAATCATTACCTAGACAAATTACGGCAATCACTACCTATACAAATTATGGCTCAAGGCTCATGCCTATACCGAATACTTTACAATATTTTCGTCTCAGATATACCCGCACCTAGGAACTGTAAACTAGGTTTATTCGCAGACGACCCAGCTCTAACCATTTCTTCAATATGTCTGAATGAAATTATAAATAATCTTCAACAAAATTTTAACAAACTAAAAAATTACTTTATAAAATTAAAATTAACACTAACAAGACCAACGCCACCTTTTTTACTATGCGAAAAAAGCTGTGCTCCTTACCGAACAAACATATTAATTTAAACAATATTAAATTAAATATCTTGGAAATATACTGGATCGAAAACTAAAATTTAAAACGCATTAATTACATAATTAATAAATGTAATGCCTTGTTAAAAACGCTATATCCTCTGATAGTTATAGGATCAGAATTATCAATTGCTAACAAAATACTCATAGTCAAGAATTTACTCCAACCTTTAATTTTGTATGCAAACCCAGTATGGGGTGACGCTGCCAAAACCAACATTAATTTGCTTCAAGTTAAACAAAACTCCATTTTAAAAACTATAAGCATTTTTTTACAAAACGATTAAACGAAATCTCAAAAATCAATTGTTGGGAACATCTAAATACAAACAAGTAGGTTTTTTAACTCTTGCGAATGGTCCGATAATTCGCTAATAGGAGAAATGTCTTATTAAATCCAATATTTGTAAATAATTAGTCTAAAAACTTAGTTCTGTAAGCTTTATTAAATGTAAGTTATTTTAAGTCATAGTTTAAACAAGTTAAGTAAATAGATTCAATATGCTAAAGTTTTCCTTTGCTCCATTTTCCTTAGTTTATGTTAAATTAATTTAAAAATGATATCCACGAAAGTTTACTAAATGCGTCCCCATCGATATCTTAAAAAAAAAATTTTTGAACAAAAAAAATCTTGAAAATAAAATATTGAATTAAAATTATTTATTTTTGAAATGATGATTTCAAAAGAAAACGATGAGGACTGACGCCTCTAATCGCTAAACAAATTACTGGTATCCTGATTTTGTAACCAACTTTAAAATCATTCCTAATTATTTTTTTTACATACATATTTCAACACCAAGGCATTTAGAGTAGTAGGGGGCTGCCACCCCCCAAAACCCCCGCTGAACAAATTGCTAGAACCCTGGTTTTGTAACCAACTATAAAATCTCTCCTATCAAGTAGTGAGGGATGCCGCTCCTGCCCTCCTAATTATGTTTTTGCATACATATTTCAATACTAAAACATTAAAGAACATTTTAAAATAATGGGAGCTACCGCCCCAAATCCTGCTAAACAAATAATTGAAACCCTGATTTTGTAACAACTATAAAATCTTTCCTAATTTACTGTACTTTTGCGCTTTACTTACTTTTTAATACTGCATTTTTCCATTAGTACTTTTTCGCGATATTTTAAAAAATATCGCAAAAACGCGAGATTTTAAAACACGGGATTTTGAGACATGAGATTTTGACATGCAAGATTTAGAAACGCAAGATTTATAAAACCACGAGATTTTGACACGCGAGTTTTTGGTATGCTTTCTTTATAAATATATTATAATACATAAATATAGTTTTAATTAAATCATCAAAACGTGTTATTTTGAGAGTTTACATATCAAATATGTAAGCACGTCACTAAAATTCATTAAACGTGACATGATCTGTAACGAAATCCCGACTGTTAAAATCCCGCATATACATTAATATAAATATACTGGAAAACGGAAATATCCCAATTTTTAAACCAACTCTCTCATCCCTAATTGAAAATCTCGCACACACATATAAATGAATATTCAGGAAAAAGCGTAATACCCTGCTTTTGAATCCAACTATAAATCCGCTCTCGCATATAGATATATATATATTAATATTCTGTAAAAAGAGGCAATATTGATTTGATTTTTTTTTTTTTTTTGTTGAAATATCTTTCTAATTTTGTTATTCTTTTAGTTAAAAAATAATTCTTTTTTTTTTTTAAAAAGACAAAATAAAATCTTGAAAAATATTTTATTTCAAGATTAAATTCAAGATTTTTTTTTTAGGATTTTTTTTTCAAGATTTTTTTTAGTCCGTTTTTGGTGTGCTCCCGTACTAAATATTTAACAGAAATTGTAAAAGCTATACCGCTTGATCTCTAAATAAACAACAATAATTTAAATGAAATGTAAATACTATCAGGGAAAATATAAAAGAATATATTCGATCACTCGTTTTTTTCTGTTCTTAAAAATTAAACATATAGCGATAAGAACTTTCCATTAGAATTACGTAATACAACTATGTGTGAATATTCCTTCCATTCGGTTTTTCAGAAAAATATTATTTCGAATATTAGCCGCTCTAGCTTTGAAAGCAGTTAAGGAAAAGATAACAAATAGGTATTTATTTTAAATTTACTTAAGCTACTTTTGTACTGATGAGGATATACGTACAAGCTCATTCAGAATTTTTAGTAATACCAATTTTTTTGCGGAAGGAGAAGCATTAAGCAAATGTAGCAAAATACTGTAAGAAATTGCATCAGCTTTTTGTGATTTTAAATTTTTTAGTTAAAACTTTTTAGATGGTTCCTAAAGCAAATGATTTCAGTAGTGACGATTCCGTAAGAGATAAAACCTACGCTCCACATGATAGTAGTGATGCTGAAAGCAACTAACTTTTTTTATAAAACATAAAGAAAAGCGTGGTGATGCCTCGTCATAAAACTAGTGGAGAACGAAAAGATAATGTATGTAATAAAAGTAAGTCCCTAAATATTCTTAGGTTTAAAAATAAATTAAAACAAATATCATATTATTATAGAAATCTATGGAAACCGCTGAAAATGCTAGCTATTAAAATAGGTTTCATTATTATACAAAAGAAAAAGCTAAAAAAAAAAAAAACAGAGGAACTAAAACAAATCCTGAAAATTTGACATATAACGAAACTAAGAAACACGAATTTGGCTCTTTCTTTTACCACAAAAAAAAAGGAAAACAAGCAGCTTATACTCCAAAACTAGTTAATTGCGATAAATGAGTCTTTAAATGTACTACGAAATTTATTAAAGCTGAAACATCTAACATTTGCCAAGCATATTGGTTCTCAAAAACTACTATAGAAAAAAAGATTTTATACTAAAATACACTGAAATTTGTGAGGTGTCTAGACATCGGCTAAGAAGATATGGAACAAAACCTCGACTACAATCAAAACACTTTTATTCAAAAAAGGGGCAAATGTTAGATTTTGTCGAAAATTCTTTTTTTAGTACATTGGCTATTGTATAATGCACTAGATAATAACGGAGCGAACACTACAGTAAAGAACAAATGTGCAATTTCCGGGAATTTTATAAAAAATTATTAAAACATTTTTTAATAATTTTAAACTATTTTTATTGATATTTTTATTGACAATTCATCTATATTGATTTTACGGATTATTACGTATGTTCATAATCATACTCAAATATTTAATATGGCACCAAGCTAAATTTGAACAAATTTAAAAGATTAAAAACTAGATTAGAATGTTTGAAAGCAGCTTATATTTTTTAAAAAAATTAAAGAAGGTAAAGTTTTTCCAAATTTTATAAAATTAAAATGCCCCATAATAAATGACAGGACTAAAAAAGTAATATTACATAGTCAGTTAAAATGGTTAAATTTAGAAAGGAAATACTTACAGTCAAAATTAGTTAATATCGAATTAGAATTATATGCTTTACATCTAAAAATAACCAATTCATTAAAATCGCCATTCAAAAATAATGTTAAATTAGATCATAACAACAAAATTTTTGAATTTTACGAATGGTTAGAATATTTGTCTTTAGTTTCCGAAGAAGTACATAAAATCACAAATGATAAAATTATAAAATTGAATTCAAAACTTGATAAACTCAAAAAAGATAACAAAATATCCCAAGAAAACCCAATAGTACAAATTGTATCTGATTATATTAAGAACTTATCAACTAAAAATTTTACTAAAAAAGAAATAGATTTATTAAATAAAGGCTTAAATTTTTCTCCTACTCCTATTTCAACGAAATTGAATTTGAAACAGCCATAAAATATCAGCCAGATTTTGTTAAATTTAATTTAAGAAAAGAAATTAAACCAATATTAAAATCATCTAAAATCAATAGACCAAACTTAAAAATAGTTAATGACTATAATGAAATTATAAAATCTTTATAACAAAAAGATGTATTTTACACTAAATCAGACAAGGGAAACTGCTTAGTAATTTTAGATAAAAATGAATATTATGCCCATATGGAAGAAACGATAAAAGAAGCAAAATTTGTAAGACTTTCTAAAAACACAATACAACAAATGAAAAAAGCTGCAAATACTTGTATATCTAAAATCGTCAACATTTTCAGTATACCAAAATGGAAACTATCAGTCTCAAACTCAATATTACCAAGACTATATGGTCTAAGAAAAATACATAAAGCTGGAAACAAAATGAGACGTATTGTATCTAATATTCAAGCACCATGTTATGGAATATCAAAATGGATACTAACTGAATTTAATAAATTAGATCAACCAAAAGGTTTATACATAAAAAATAGTTTCGATTTTGTAGATAAAGTGAAGGATTACAAGTTGGAAAGAGACGATGTTATGGTATCTTTTGATGTCACATCATTATATCCTAACATACCATTACCTGAAGCTTTGGAATGTATAAAACAGTGACTATTACAAACTGATATAAAAACAGAAAAAGCATATGCATTATTGGAAGCAACTAAAACTTGTATGGATCAAAACCAAATTATATTCAACGACAAATTCTACAAATTGTCACAAGGCACAAGCATGGCTAATCCCTTATCATGGTTCGTTGCAAACATACTCATAGCTGATCTTGAAATTAAAATAAAGGATTATTACCTAAAGGATTATTACCTTATTATTAAAAAAATAAAGGATTATTACCTAAGCCATGGCTAAGATATTATTACCTAAGATATGTCGATGATGTGTTTACTATAACAAAAAAAGATAACATTGAAAAACTTTTAAACATTTTGAACAACCAATTTCCAACTATAAAATTTACCACGGAAATAGAAAATAATAAACAATTACCTTTTTTAGATATTCTTGTTATACGGAATAATGAAAAATTAGAATTCGATATCTATAGAAAACCGACTAATACGACGAGATATATAACAAACGATTCATACACCTCAAAATCCCACAAAATGGCAGCCTTTCACAGCATGGTCTATAGATTATGTAGACTACCATTATCGGCAAAAAGATTTAATATTGAATTGAACTACATAAAAAATATCGCAAATATCCAATGGCTACCAGAAAAATGATATTGATATTTTAGTTAAAAAACATTCTAAAAGAATAAAAAAACATAATCTTTCCACATTTTTTAAAAACAATAAACCAAGTAAAAAAAGAGTTAAATTCAGTTTTGCATATAAAGTAACAAATAAAGTAAAAAGAATTTTCAAAAAACACAATATTGACATAGTTTACTCCAATGAAAACAAATTAAAAAATATTTTAAGCAACACAAAAGATAAAATAAATGATGATCAAAAATCTGGTATTTATGAAATTACGTGTCCTGATTGTAATGCGAAATACATAGGACAAACAAAACGCAATATTTTAATTAGATTTAAAGAACATTTTTCACATATAAAATTCAACAGACCGACAAAATCTTCAGTTGCACAGCATTGCTTAGAAAATAATCATTTAAATATCAATAAAAATAGTTTAAAATTATTCAAAAATGTTAACAATAATAATGAACTGGACGCTTGGGAGAGTTTCTACATAATTAAGTATAAAAATAGAAAAAGATTCAACTTAATGAATAACGATCCAGAGCCAATAAACTCACCGCTCTTCAATATATAACAATAAATAATTCATAAATTAAAACTGCCTTTGGAACACATTGAAATTTGTTTTAATTATTAATTATTAAAATTTTGTAATCAGTTATTATACTCTTTTTCTTTTTTCTCTTACTTGATAATCTTTTTTGTTTTCTGTTAAATGTTATTTATTAAAAAGAAAATCTTAATGTAAAGTTTATTCGAAAATGTTAAATTCAAAAATAGTTTTTTTAAATGTTAATCGCTAAATTTTATCTGTTAAATGTTATAACTATATTGAAATTTGGTACATATGTAACACTAATTTTAAGCATTTTAATTTAAACTTCTAGTCTTAGTCAGTAGCTGAGGATGACATGCTTTGATGTCGAAATGCATTCTGCAATTTAATAAACGATATTTGAAAAAATTTTTATTTCATTTGTTTTTTTTTTTTTTTTTTCAATACCGTTTATTAAAAAAGATAAGTAAAATCAAAAAATTGGTGAAAAAGATTAATTAAAGAAAAAAATGTATTATAAGTTTTTTCTTACAATTCATATATATATATTGATTTTACGGATAATTGTTCATAATCATACTCAAATGTTTTATATAATTAATATTTAAAAAAGTATCTGAAACAAATAGTAAACCAGTGAATCTCACTTCATATAAAAGAATTTTTGGGACAGAATACAACTATCATTTTTCAAGTTTAAAAAATACCAATGTGTTTTCTGTACAAAATTCAATTCTGCAAGTGGCGAAGAAACTTATTTTGAAATTGAAAGAACCAAGGAAACAAGGAAAAAGAAAGTAGCAAATGGGACGGCCAAAAAACATTTCAGCAGATTCAACCTTTATTAGTGCAACATTTGATTTACAATACGTTTTACAAACTCCTTGTAATGATACATCACAAATGTATTATTGCAGGAAAATTTGTGTATATAATTTAATAATATATGAGGGGCTCCACCAAACATCGCTTTCTGCTCGGCTTGGACGGAAGTCAATTAAAAAAGAGATAGCTGAGAAATAGGTACCTGTTTGTATAAGTATTGCTAAAATCATTACCAAATTATATCAGATCAGTATAAGTTTTTTCGGGCACTTGTGTGAGGCAAAACAGATACAGAAATACCGCTGCTCTATTGCTATACTTTGTTAACTACGAATCTGACCACAACATTGAAGTTATTGAACACAAATTCCTGGAATAGGCGACTTCAATGATGGAATGCAAAAGTATACACAGATATCCTAATTGAGTTGAAAAAATATATGCTTCCATTTTTACTATACACGATTAGTTAAATATATTTCGTTCAGCCACAACAGAACAAAAAAATGAAATATGATGCAACAGAACTCAAATACTGCATTCAAACAGACGCATCTAGTAGCGGTTTAAGCAGTTTTTTGATGCAACAAGGAAAACCTTTCTCATATGCTTTTAAAGCACTGTCGTCAACGGAACAAGGGCATGCACAGATAGAAACGGAAATTTTTGCAATATAATTTGAATGTAAAAAATTCCAGACATATTTACGGAAGAAATGTGAAAATGCAAACAGACAATAAGCCTTTTGTCTCTACATTGAAGAAAAATGTTAGTGATATATGCTAAAATTGTCTTTAACGAATGAGATTAAAAGTATAAAATGCGATTTTAAATTAGTTTATGTTTCGGGAAAGGAAATTCATATACCTGACGTATTATCACATAATTTTAATAAAAAAAATCATGAATAGATAGATGAATTCGGAATATTTCGACAGTTTATTAAAGTCTTCGAGGTTTTATATGTTGATTTCAGAGATTTTAAAGCCGCTAGACTGTCCGACAGAACTCGTACTTGCTTTACAGTTGAAACGCTTCTATACAGCAGAGTCAAGGTCTCATGGATTGCCATAATTTCCGCGTGGAAGACGCTACAATGGTGTGACAGTCGGAAATTATAACTGATATTCAGATTTTCTGAGAAGACCCCGCATCTTCATTTTTGAACCATGCTTGTAGAACTGTACTACTTCGAAGGTCATCACTGTTTTCGAGTTCCAACTCTCACGGCTTGGTATACCCGTCACGTAAGATTTCTCGAAGTAAGTGTGGGATGGACTATACGTCCATATCACGGGAGTCGACTTGAATTGGTTTATGATATCCGAGCGACCTTCTTGTGCATTGTTCCACTTCGATGTAGCTTTTAATCCCACAGCTGTGTTTGCGGCTGCAAATTTGCTATAATATTCTAGCAGAAGGGGTTGTTATTAAAGAGCTACTAATACATAGTGCGGCAGTTCTTGGAACCCTAGCGATTCCTTGTGGTTGACCTCTTTATCGACTGCCTGCCACCATACTAGGATTCCGTACATAAGAATGGGTCCAATTATTTTATTTATTTATTTATTTATAAACTCAAGAGAGCTCAATCGCTCGTACAGAGAATTCATAATAAAAATCATAACAATTCATTAACATAATTCAGTGCATAAAAAAAATTAAAACAACATAACAATCCAGTAATTCAATGCTTATTAATAATATGTAGAAACAAAAACAAAATAAAGATGTGATATTAGAAAAAAAAGAAAAAAAAAACACAATTAGGTAATAAAAAAATTTAGAAATATTTGGGTACTAAAAATTAAAAAACAAACTAATATATATAAGAAGCTAAGTAATTCAATTAACTTTAAGATAAAAATTCGAATAAAAATTGCAATAAGTTTGTAAACTAAATGTAGGTATACATAAAATTTGTTAAATTTGACTTATAAAATATTCATTAATTTTTTTTTTAAATTTATTTAAGCAATTTAAATTTTTCAAATAATTAGGCAAACAGTTGTAATTCTTAAACGCTAACTTGTATATAGTATCTTTGCCATTGAACCTGATTCTTGACGAGACCAACCTAATATTATCCTAATATACTCCTTGCACCATAACTGTGATAGCAATTGTTGAACCAGTGCTGGACGTTCGTATTGATGTTTCCAGTAATCATTAGATGATTTTGAGTTGCCAATTTACTTTTGACAAGTAAGTCAATAATGGCAAGTCAGGAAGAATGTTATGTTTCGTATGTATTTCTTTAGTGGAAGTTCCCGAATTGTAGCCATACAGGTTTTTAAGAGCCTTGTTTTGTAGCTTTTGCCATAAATTGATGTTCTTGTCAAATGTGTTTTCCCATATTTGTATCGAGTACATAACAGAACTGTGAAACATACAATAAAAGATACAAATGGCCTCTTCATATTGAAAGGAACTCTTCTATTAATAATTCGAAAAATCCCAGTCAAAATCTTTCTTCCTTTTTTAACACATGTTCATCGGTTTGGTTACTCCAATTCAATTTGTCATCAACAATAACCGCCAAATATTTGTAACTGTCAGCTTTATCAATAAAACAGTTGTCATAAAATATATCGACTTTGTCGGACGGCTTAGACCTAAATAACATGTATTTTGTTTTCTACGTATTTATATGGATGTGTATAGCCAATATGTTACGTATGACTGAAGCCCCATTTCCTACCAATTTTATATTTCCCTGTAAAGAGTACTAGTTCAGTTTTCTGTGGATTTACTAACAGTCTACAGTATTTAGCCTATGTTGGTATTTTGTTAAGTGCAAGTTGCAAAACATCCCTGACACTGCCTGTTTCAGGATTTTAAGCAGTTTGTTTACTACCATATTCCAAAGAAAAGGAGATAGCATCCCTCCCTACGGAGTCACTCTTTTCCCAAACCTTTTTGCAGAAGCGTTGCCTATGTTGGCACTGATGGCCCTACTATTTAGCATATTAGCTGTCGGTGCTGTTAGCTTCGGTTCTACTTTTAGGCTTTTTTATTTGGAATTTTTTTTATTGTAAATTGTTTTTTGTTGTAAATTTGCTTATTATTAATTTTGTTTTGTAAAATTTTTTTTATTGTAATTTTTTGTTGCTGTTTTTGGTCATCAAAATTGATTTAGTATTTTGTTTTACGTATCTTGAATGAAAATTAATAAAAAAAATTTTAATTTTCTATAAGACATTTACCTAATATAATACACATAATTCCTATAAAGAAATATTATACTAACTAATGCAAAAATCTAAAAAACATCTTTGAATTATAAATTTTTTAGATGTTTACTAATTGTTAATTTAATTATAAAGTTCTTTAGGTGTTTACTATACTAAAGAGTAGTGTAAATACTTATGAAAGATGAAGAAGAAAGTTAATTTTAGGTAAACTTCCAAACGATATATGGAGGTAGTTGTAATATTAAGAATTCAAATAAGTTCTACAATTAAAATTCAAAGAAATTGTTGTTGTTTTTTTAAAGAACTCAACAATCAAAAATAAAATCCGCGTTTTCAATACGCCTGATTGTTAATTTACATTCAGATCCAAATATCGTCGTTAATTATAATCGATTTAATAATAATAGTAAAAGTAATAAAGAAAAACCGAATAAGTATGGTCGGAAAATTAAAATGCTTCAAAAATTTTAATATTATGAATTAAGTTAAATTGTTAAAAAAAAAAAAAATACAATGTAGGTACAAACATACATACATTTTATTTTTCAGTAATCAAATTTTGAAGATTTAATTCAGTTTGAAATTATCAAAAATGTTATTGTTGTTTCCTATTATTATAATTTTATTTTTGTTTATACTATTGGATTCTTTTGAAATATTATAATTTTTTATATAAAATCAAATACTTACATATGTACATACATACATATATATTTCTGATGTAATAATCATAGCTAACAATAATTTATAAAGCCTGGACACTGAAATATTTGTTTGTGTTAGTAAAATGCATACAAAAAAAAGCGCGAAGCTCAGAAAATGACATTTATTTAAAAAAAATTGTTTTGAATTTTTTATTTTTTTTACCAAAAAATATGATTTTTTACGAAAATGTATATTAAGGGTCTTTCCGAACCATCACACTTCGCACTAAATACTATTTTATCGCACTATTAGTATCAAGTGTTGTCCGGAATTCATCGCACTTAACACTTGATTATCTGTCAAAAATTAGTGTTTTGAAAACAACATTAGATGATCGCACTTGCACTAAAAATATTCTTTTTTGTTTTCGTTAAAAGTGAATAAGTGAAAACTAATAATAAAAACCTTTTATTAGGCACAATATTTTTAAAAACCTTAATTACATTTATACTTACAATTTAATCTTTCTGAAGTCATATTTCTTCTCTTTTTTCACAATTTTAAAATTTGAAAACTAAAATAATAACTTACTTTTTTGACAATTAATGATATGTGCAATCAAAATTTACTCAATATTGCCATAGTGATCATAAATAATTCTAAATATAGTTAAATAATGCTAGAATAAAATGCTTTTTAGCACTTGTCAAACTAAATTTGACATAAAAATGCTATAAAAAAATGCATGTAAGGCTGATTCTACTCCTAAAAAATTTTTAACTGTCATAAATTTGTAATCCGGACAGAAATTCAGTGCGATATTTAGTGCGATAATCAAGCAATTTTGGAAAATGCAAGTGCGAAATGCTAGTGTCAAGTGCTACTGCGATGGTTCGGAAAGGCCCTAAGTTCTCGTTATGAAATACTTGCCCAAAAATGTCGAATTTTAATTAAAATTAAAGTTTCGAATTTCTGCTACCATCTCACAAAATTTCAGCTTTCAATTCAAAATTTTTAATATATTTTCCCTAAAAAAAAAGGTGTAGGTTTTTTAAGCATTTTAACATCAGAGCCAATTTAGGCACTTTCAAAAAAAATGAGAGTAAAAATTTTTCATAATTTAGTAAACATAACCTAACAATTCAAAAGCTTTACAATAAATTGTGCACAAATTTGGTTAGTATTTTTGAATTAAAATCAAGTTTTTATAATTTTTAAATAAAAATAGATAAAATATATATGCAAAGAAAACTTGAAATTTTATCTTTATTCTTGTAAAAAAATTAACTTTCTACTCATATTTTTTAATACTATGTTGATAAATTAAAATTCTTGATTACCAAATTCTGCGTAAGCCATTTTCGTTTTTTAGAATACAGTTAATAAAAAAAAAATTCATTGTATAATGGTTATGAGTATAAACTGTAGGTAAAGGGTTTTCCAATTTGAGTGATATGATTTCTAAGTGACGTTTCGGACATTTGTAGTATGTCATGATTTGTCTTTTTTTTTTTATTGTATTCAGTAATGTTTATAATTTCATCATGGACCACCGTAAACGTCGTGAATTTGCTGATTTTGTCTTGGAACAACTTGCAAACGATAACAATTTTTTTTAAAAAATCATCTTCTCCAATAAGGCTAACTTTTATCTGAGTGGTGCGGTAAATAAACAAAACTGTTGATTCTGGTGCGAAGAAAATCCACAAATTATTAATGAACAACCATTACATTCACCTAAATTGACAGTTTGGTGTGGTTTTTGGTCTGGTGGAATCATCGGTCTTTCGAAATGAAGCTGGTAAAACCGTTACTGTCAATGGGTACTGTCAATGTCAATGTCAACGTCAACTGTCAATGGTCAACAGGTATAGATCGATGATAACCAACTTTTTTATTTTATTTTATTTTTTATTTTATTAAACAAAACCAAAACAAGGTCGTTACAAAAAAAAAATTCTTAAATTAATGCTTATAATTAAAATTAAACAAAACAATGACTTAGAACTAAATTTATAATAACTTAAATCTTAAAAAAAGTTAATTTATTATTATTGTTATCATTAATTTTCATTTAAACTACATTAACAACTTTATTTTAACAAAAAAATTTAAATATGATATTTGTACATATATGTACATACATATAATGACAAGCTATTTAATATTTTATGTAGTAACTTTTGTAGCAAATTAAACGTAAAAAAATATCTTATTATTACGTAGAAGTAAAATTAAAAAAAAATAATTTTTTTTATTAATACTTAAAAGCATTAAATTACGATTTATAAAATGTACAAAAAAAATGATCTAAATAAAAAACATTAGTTGTATTATAATGCAATACAATAAATAAATCTATTTAAATAAATAAATGTAATGTAAATAAATGTGCTATGTTTAAAATTTTATCATAATTAAAAAAAAAAAAAAACATTTTTTTTGCTTAAGTAAGAATTAATTGTCTAAGGTCATTGAATTGGAAAAATGTAGTTGTACAATGTGTTTGAACGTATTTCTGGAGATAGATGTAGAATAGAGATGACTAATTTTGTTAAAAGTAGTACAACATCTATTGGTGGGTTTATTTCTACAATACTCTGTATTATGTTTGCGGTCCATTAAAAATTTAGTATTTCTAGTTTGCCTAACACTATCGTTAAGTCTAAACTTGTTATTAAGAGATGGGATAGAAATACTATTATTCAAAATATCAAAAGTAAAGCATGATGACAATAGTTGTCTACGTAAAGACAAAGAAAGCAAGTCTTGTAGTGCAACTAGGTAGATTAGCAAAATCAAGAGGGTTATATTGATTCCTTCCTTCGGGTCGGCAAAAATCCTCAATCCAAACCCTCCTCGTGGGTGCCGACCGGAAATAATCACCAGCTAGGTGGTTAGGTACTAAGGAAAAGGTAAACTGTGTCTGTCTTTATGTATCGTATTACTGACACCTCAGTTTTTACCGAAACCATCGGATTGGGGTAAACCTGGGCCGGATTCAAGGTGTTATACGACACGTGCCGATGATCAGCCTGGCTGGGGCCCACTCTTAAAAATAGCCCAGTCGCGAACGGAGTATTCGGAGTACCTGGCGACCCTCCGAATTAATTAGGCTTACCCTATGTATACGAATCTCTGCATAGGGAAGACCTTCCTTTTCTTCGGACTCGTGGGTTCAAATATGGAACAAATTTTTAAAAAAAAAGATTCGAAAAAATTAACCGGCACTTCCCAAAAATCGGCAAGTAAAGCGACCAAATCGGGCACTAGCAGTGCTAAGGAAAGTTGCGAACAACCAAAGACGATACGCAAAGTGCGCCCATTGAAACAAGCCTTCTTCGATAAACGGTCGGCCTATAAAATTATTGAGAGGTTAAGCTCTCTTTATATTGGTCAGTTATCTGAGGCGCAAAAGAACTCCTTAGCCTGGGCCAAATAAGTAGTAGGCCAGGTCAAGCCCCAAGAAGGACAAATCCTAGGTTCATCGAAGGGCCTTATGTCCAAGAGACAGAGATCACAAGATGAACCACAGGGTAGTTCCAAAAAGAGTAGGTTGCTAGGGAGCAACCAGGTAACCAAGCCTTTCAATGAAATTGCAAAGGATAGTTTAATTCTGGCAATCATTGATGTGGGGTTAGAGGATGGGGGTATTTCTCTCAGTAACTGAAAGAAGGTTGTTGTTGCTTCAAACACAACCTTTTTCCAGGTACTGGAAGAAAATCCAGGACCACCACCCTCCTGTAGAGACGCTGGCTGGCATCAGGGCCACGTCAAATTGAATGCTTGTGCTGATCAGAGATCGGCAGATCTCTACAAGCAGGCGATAGGTAAGATGGAAAGTCTGTTGCCGGGGGCCAAGCTCAAGGCCGTAAGCAGGGAGGAAATCCCTAGCAGGCCAAGAGCTAGAGTATGGCTGCCGAGAGAACCTACCGAAGCAGACACGATCATCAAAATGACGAAAGTGTCAAATTCCAACTCACAATTGGAAGATTGCCAAACTAGGGGAAGTAGTAGGAGAATCTCGACAGGCGTTAGTCATTGTCAATAAGGACTCTCTACAACCCCTAGCGAAAGCCAAAGGGGTCATTAGCTACGGCTTCACAGCGGTTACACTGAAGGTGTACAAGAAGGATGAGGTGGTGGCCTCACGGAACATCGGTGAAGGCCCAAGTCAAGCCCAAGAGGCAGACCCTGACCGATCCGATGTCGTTGATGTAGCATCCTCCTCGGCTCCAAAGAGAGTGAATGATGTCATCAAGGCTGACGATGAAGATCTACTTAGATCGGATTCTGACAGCTTTGTTAATGCCAAAAGCTTCTCAATGGACTTCGAGGATGAAGCTAACGCGACGGTGGTGGAGATTAAGGATGGCTCAGGTAATGAAGCTACTCCAAATTAATCTTCATCACTCCAAAGCGGCTTCCGCCGCACTCCGCTTAGTCACGTCTATGCGAAATCCGCCTCATATCCGGGTGAGGATATTATCTTGATCCAAGAGCCATGGGTGACAAAAAAACAGGTTAATGGACTCAAGATACCAGGATACACGTTGTTGTATAATAAAGAGGTATGCAGACCTAGAGCGTGCATACTTGCTAAAAATACATTATATCTAACTTTTATGTATAATTACAGTAATACTGATCTGGTCGCGGCAATCTAAAGCTAAAAAAACTTAAGACTCTGGGTTGTTGCGGCGTATCTTCCTCAAGACTCGCAGGATTCACTCCCTCCATCCAATCTGGCAGAGTTGGTAGCGGATGCTAGAAGGATGAACATTGGGCTCATCATAAGCTGCGACGCCAATGCTCACCATGACATCTGGGGTAGTTCGGATACCAAAGAAAGAGGTGAGTCACTTTTTGATTACATTTTAAGTACTAACCTTTTTATCTGTAACATTGGCGGGAAACCTACCTTTGTTACTAGTAATAGGCAAGAAGTCGTAGATATAACCTTAGTCTCGGACTTCATTTATTCTAAAATAAACTCATGGAAAGTTTCTGATGAGTATTCCTTCTCAGATCAGATACCTTGAGTTCAGTCTGGACGAAAGTCCTCCAATAAAGTCAGTCTATCGAAATCCTAAAAGAACTGACTGGAACAAATATAGGGAGCACTTAAAGTCAACGCTTCCCTCCTTAACACTTGGAATTCCTAAAAATATTCAGGATCTAAATAGAATAACAAACGTTTTTACTAAAGCCTGCAATAAGTCCCTAGAGCATTCGTGTCCCATCAGTAAGCCTAGGGGAAAATCTAAACCACCTTGGTGGAATGATGAGATCAAAACTCTAAGGAAAGATAGTAGGAGGGCTTTTAATAATGCCAAAAGAACGAATGAGGTACAGAACTGGAGCTCTTATAAAACGGCTCTTAGTCAGTACAAAAAAGCACTTAAAAAGGCTAAAAGAGACACCTGGAGACTATTGTGCGGAGGTATAGAAAACGTCTCCGAGGCATCTAGACTTAGGAAAATTCTATCGACAAACCCTATGGTCCCGTCTTTTTAAAAAAGAGGATGGCAGCTGGGCTACCACAAGCGAGGAGTCGTTGGAATTACTTTTAAAAACCCATTTTCCTGGGTGCACAAATAACAGCCCAGAGGTGGCTTGTGTTCTGAATCATCCCCCTACTATTTCAGAGGTGGTGGCTACAGGAGACAAACTACAATGAGCTATAGATAGTTTCAAACCATTCAAGTCAAGCGGACCGGATGGAATTATTCCCGCTGAGATCCAGCAAAATGCATCTACTACCCTGGCTTGGCTAAAAAGCATTTTCTGTGGTTGTCTTAATTTGGGGCTTATCTCGGATAAATGGAAACAGATCAGAGTAGTGTTCATACCCAAGGCCGGCAAAAGTAGTCACGTCTATGCGAAAGACTTTCGGCCTATAAGCCTGTTATCCTTCCTTCTAAAAGCCTTAGAAAGATTGATCGACATCCATATCCGCTGCAACTTAGATAAAAATCTGTTGTCAGCCTCTCAACATGCTTATTGTAAAGGGAAGTCAGTGGATACTGCACTTCACACTTCGACGAGCTCGATTGAAAGATCTTTAAATTGCAAAAAGTATACTCTTGCAGCTTTTATAGACATTGAGGGAGCGTTTAATAACGTCAATCAGGCAGCAATTGTAGACGCACTCATAAGCCTAGGAGTTGAACCGAAGCTAAGAACACGGATAGCTAATATGCTAAATAGCAGGGCCATCAGCGCCAACTTAGGCAACGTTTCAGCAAAAAGGTTTGTGAAAAGTGGGACTCCGCAAGGAGGAGTGCTATCTCCCCTTCTTTGGAATATGGTGGTAAATAAGCTGCTTAAAATCCTGGAAGATGCGGGCTGCACAACAATTGCCTATGCGGACGATATTGCTGTCGTGGTCAGTGGCAAGTTCCCTGACAGTCTCAGGGACGTTTTGCAACTTGCACAAAACAAAATCACAAGATGGGCTACAGACTGTGAACTGTCAGTAAATCCACAGAAAACCGAACTGGTCCTTTTTACAAGGAAATATAAAATTCCTAAAATAAAGCCGCCTTCGTTAAATGGATCCACTCTTGCCTTTAGCGAAACGGCGAAATTTCTCGGTCTAACTCTAGACAGAAAGTTAAGCTGGAAGGCTACCATCTCAGAAAGAGTAAAGAAGGCCTCAATAGCATTCTACTCGTGTAAAAAAGCCATTGGTAGGAAATGGGGGTTTCAGCCATACATGACTTACTGGCTATACACATCCGTAGTAAAACCCATTCTTATGTACGGGGTCCTAGTATGGTGGAAGGCAATCGATAAAGAGGTCAACCGCAAGGCAATCGCTAGGGTCCAAAGAACTGCCACACTATGTATTAGTGGCTCTTTAATAACAACCCCTTCTGCGGCATTAGACATCATGATTAATCTGATGCCTGTAGACTATTATAGTAAATTTGCAGCCGCAAACACAGCTGTGAGATTAAAAGCTACATCCCAGTGGATCAATTCACGAGAAGGTCACTCGGATATCATAAACCAATTCAAGTCCACTCCCGCCTTGGTGGACTACACGTCCCCCAATTACTTCTTCGAGAAATCTCATGTGACCAGCATCCCAGGCCGTGAGAGTTGGAACTCGAGCACAGTGATGACTTTCGAAGGAGTACAATTCTACACTGATGGTTCAAACATGAACAGCAGTGTAGGATGCGGGGTCTTCTCAGATAATCTGAATATCAGTTATAATTTCCGATTACCAGACCATTCTAGTCTTCCAAGCGGAAATTATGACAATTCAAGAAGCCTTGATTGTACTGAATAGAAGCGTTTTGACTGTGAAGCAAGTACGTATTCTGTCAGACAGTCAGGCTGCGTTAAAATCTCTGGAATCAACATGCACAACCTCGAAGACTGTAATAAACTGCCGAAAACTTCTTAACGAGATGGCCAGGCAGTTTAGCATTCAGCTTTGCTGGGTACCAGGTCATCGGGGTATTCCGGGAATTGAAAAAGCTGATGAACTCGCAAGAATTAGTACAACCTTACAAGTTTTGCCGGATAGGGCAGGACTAGGAGTACCTCTATCCACAAGCAAAACGTTATTGCGAAGGAAATAACGGATATGGTAAATTACAAATGGTCAAACTTGACCTCGTACAATACCCCAAGATTGATATGGCCCAAAACCGATTTAATCCGATCCAATGATCTGCTTTCTCTGAAAAGGACAGACATTGGAATGACAATGTGTATAATCACCGGTCACTGTTTAATAGGCAAGCATGCCAGATGACTTGGTTTATTCGCAAACGACTATTGTACAGCCTGCAAGGATGAAGAAGAGGAGGAAACTACTCTCCATCTCCTTTGCACATGCCCGGCCTTGTCGGTAATACCCATTTCGGCTTTGCAAAAAGCTCAAATTGGTTTTAACGAGTGGGATAGAAAAGCTTCTATGTGGTATCACAATGGACCAAAATACGGTCTAAGTGTGCCTTTTTGGCAGCCACCTTAACCTAACCTAACCTATATTGATTCCTTAATGCAAATAAAAGAAAATGCTTTTGAACTGAGTCGATTCTATTGGAATGAACTGCAAAGGCTGGATCCCAAACAATGTTACCGTATTCTAAGATAGATCGAACTAGGGAACAATAAAGAGATTTTGTCACAGCTAAGTCGCTAAATTCTTTAGCTCTTCTCTTAATGAAACCTAACATTTTATTAGCCTTTGAAACGATTAGGTCATAGTGAAGATTATAATTAAGTTTATTATCGAGAAGAATTCCTAAATCAGTAATGCTGAAAACCCTTTCAAGAGTTACATTATCTATTTTGTAGTCATATATTAAAGAAGACCGTTTACGTGTAAAGGTAATAATCTTACATTTCTGTATGTTGAATTCTAATTTATTTGACGTGCACCAAGCTTGTAACACTGATAAGCTTGATTGAAGTTTACCTGCATCAGAATTATCTTTAACCACTTGATATATTTTTAGGTCATCAGCAAACGAAATGTGAGGTATATTGCTTAGATATTTCGAAAGATCTGAAATAAAAACATTAAACAGAAGCGGGCCTAAATGGCTACCTTGCGGTACCCCGGAAGTGACCCCGACGGTGTTGGTTAATACACCATGAAATTTAACATTTTGAGTTCTTTCTAAACGATAAGAATTAAGCCACTCAAGAAATGAAACCGAAATGCCAAAAGTTGATAGTTTGTTTAGCATAGTGAAGTGATCTACACGATCGAAAGCTTTGCTAAAATCAGTGTAAATTGCATCAACTTGGTACCCTTTCTCCATTTGATTCAGGATTTCAGATGTATTAACCTTCAGGTTCGTTGTAGTTGAACGACCTTTTCTGAAACCATGTTGTTGTTCATTTAGCTTTGTATTTATGATAGGAGTAAGTCTATCAACGACAATTTTTTCAAATAATTTAGGTATAGTCGAAAGAATTGCTATACCTCGATAATTTTCCACCGATGCTCTATCCCCTTTTTTAAAAATAGGCGTTAAGTGGGAGGATTTCCACTTTTGTGGTGACTTATTGAAAACAACCGGACCAGCACCCTTTTTTATATCAAGGCTCAAAATTGCTTCCAGAATATCATTTTCAGAAAGATGCAGGTCTGTAAATAGCAAATTTGAACTATTAGATAAGGAGTTAGTCGAAGTGGTAACTGGTGCTGTTGGACGATAAACTTGTTGAAAATGATCAGAAAAGAAGTTACAAATTTCTTTTGGGTAATCACAAACCACATTGTCTTTTGACATCATTGAATTGAGATACCCAAATAATTTTCGTTTTGTCTTAACAAAATCAAAAACATTTTTAGGATCAGTAACAAGTTTGTTGCCAATATCGGTGACATAGTTTTCATATGCTGTATTGGCTGTTTGTTCAAATTCAATTGCAAGTTGCTTATACATATTCAATAAGTCGTCGCATGGTGCTTGATGTTTAAGTTTTTTGTATATTTTATTGCGCCGATTTCTCAAGTTCCTAAAATCTCTATCTAACCATGGTTCTGTTGTTTTATGCTTTTTGCGAATTTTAGGAACAAAGGCATCAATAATTTGAACCAGATTTGAGTAAAAGATAGAGATTAGTAAATTGATATCCTGTTGAACTAATAGTTCTTCCCATGTGATTAATGACAAAGCATAATTAATACTTTGATAGTCAGCATTAAAAAAATTGTATACAATTTCATTATTGTAAGATTTGGCCAAGAGTGGGATAGAAGTGGAGAACTCGAAAATAAGTGCGTTATGATGTGCAGAGTTGGTAAAAAGATTATCAACATCATCAGCGAGTTTAACTGACACTCTATCATATGTATTTGAAAATGCAAGATCTAACCATTTATTATTACTATTAGGATAACTGATAAAAATCGTTATGTGAATCGTTACCGTAGAACTCGCTAATAAGAGCGAAGTCAATTTCATGAAAGTTAACCGGTAATAACAAATTATCAGTGTCGTCAACAATAAAAGAAATAGAAGGACGATTAAAATCGCCAAACACAAAAATTGAGTCATCGTCATGCATTTCTGAAATAATATTGTGATATACACTATAAAAATCAGAATATGAGGAATTGTCAGAGGGAAGATATGAGGAATTCGGAGGGAAATAAACAATACCTAGGTATAAATTATTTGTACTTAATTTTATTTTAACAAATTGGTGATCGAAAGATTGATGTGTACCGGTGATTAATGGTACACTAGATAAGTTATTCTTTACAGCAAGTAGAACACCACCTCCTCGCGAACAATTTGCAAATAGATAATTACGATCCTTTTTGTAAATGGACCAATTACCATCAAGAATTTTTTCGTTTCTAAACGAATCGTTGAGCCATGTTTCAGTTATAACTAATACACTGAAATTACACGACTTGGCATGAACAAAAAGCTTTTTGAGCTTGCCTCTCATACCACTATAATTGTGGTAAAACATTTGAATGTTGTTTATGTTGTTGAAAGTTTGAGAGGTTTTTTTTGGAGTAAGTAACGTTAGATAAAGAGATGAGATTTGAAGTTTGGTTGAAACTTTGAGTAATTACTTAGAGTTTGGACGAAAAAACTTGTTATAACTCTCACGTGATTGATTAAAATGATTGTAGTAGTTGTTATTGCAATGACTACGATAAGCCTTAAGATCCTCTTCGACCTCTTTAACAGAGAAGCCTATATTTTTATGATATCTGAGATAAAGATCGTATAAATCTTTATAATTAGATGGCAGCCCCTCATTGTGAATGAGAACTGACAGGTAAGTAATAGTTTTACCTTCTATAACGGTGTTTTACGAATCATTATGTAAATAGGCTAGGAATAGTCTAACGTTGTAGAGAATCCTCTCATCTCTGAATCAACTTTTTCCAATTTCGGCTTTTATGGCCGAAATTATTCTGGCCTTTTATTATCTACAACATCTGGTTCCAACAAGACGGGGCTACGTGCCACACAGCACGCGCAACAACCGAATTATTGCGAGAAAAGTTCGATTATTTCAAGAAATTGTGGCATTGAATGGCCTTCAAGAAGTTGAAGGTTTATACCAAACGCAGTTTCTAGTATTTTCTACAATTACCCTGAATGTTTATTTAAAAAGAAAACCAAAACATACGATTATGATTTAATTTTCAACTTTCAAAATTTAATTTTAAAAATTGAAAAAAAAAAATTTAAATAGCTGAAATTTATAAAAAGCTAAAAACAATAATATACAATACATGTTTTATCTGATAATAATTACTTAATTGTAATTTTTACTTTATAATAACTATTAATTTAAATATTTAATAGATTTTAAATTTTAAGGAATTACTATTAATAACGATCGAGATTTGAGATTTTGACGATGTGAGATTTTTTTCTGAAAAGTTATGACCATGTAAAAATCGCGATATAAGTAAAAAATAATATTAAATAAACTAAGTTTTTTTCGATTTCGATAAAATTTTAAAAATATAGTTTAAATATTTCTGAGTTTTATTAAAATAAATAATTTTATTTTAAATTAAATGTATAAAAACAATTTTAAAATCACAAAATATTGACAAACTCTTTTTTTTCAATTTAACTTTTTATTTACAAGTTATTCTCTTAGTATAAATCAAATATTGCAATTTTACTGTTACCTTTCTCAATTTGTAATAGAAATTAAAAAAAAAAAAAATGAAAAAAAAAACAGTGATAACAGTGAAACAGTTTTAACAATAGACATTTAAAAATATTAAAATTATAAATTTATAAATTTAAACAATAATGGCTGAGTGTTTTGAATGGAAAAATAAAATCAAAGGCGAGTCAGGTATTAGTTGTGCTGGTGTATGTGGAAAAGTATATCACACTTCAGTAAAATGTTCGCGCTTAGATCTATATGCAAGTGGAATAATCGGTACTAAGAAAAATGTGATATACTTGTATGTATATGTGCGAGGAATGTGTTATGTACATCCATAATGTTGATGAGGTTCTTAAAGACGTCGAAGACAGTGTCGGTAAAAATAAGCAGTATTTGACATGAATATCTATAAGAAATGAAAATTATGTGTTGGTTCTCTGGAGTAAAAATCATATCATACAAATATAACGCAAGAAAATTATTTAATATTATTATTGAACTAGACTTTGATAGTTGGAAAAGAATTATGGATATAGGTAAAATTAAAATTGGTTAGTATAGATATTCAGTGTTTGACGGAGCCTTTGTAAGAAGGTGTTATAAATGTAAAGGATTTAATCATAGATCTACTGAATGTACCGAAAAAGAAGTGTGTGGTAAATGCTTAGAGGAACATAAAACCAGTGAATGCAATAAAAGTCCTATCAATAAATGCTTAAATTGCCTGAATTCAAATGAAAGGCTAAATATGAATGTTAATGTAAATCATAATATTTCAAGTCGAAGCTGTCCTATATATGTGAACAAAATGAAAGTTTTAAAAAAACAAATTGGATATTAGCAACCAAAGAATTTTAAAGTGATATGTTTGAATATTGAAGGTTTATTAAACAATTTATCTCAACTAGAAGTAATTATAGCTGGAAAATCTCACGAGTTTATTATGCTAAATGAAACTCATCTAAAAGCAAATGTAGAAAATTCAGAGTTGTATCTAAACGGGTACAAAAAATACAGATGCGATTCTATATCTAGCTACACTGGTGAGGTTGCACTATATGCCAATGAAAATTGGCGAGTAGACGAACCGTTGCAAAATAAAGCCATTGGTAAAGATGTATGGTGGATGGCCAGAAAATGTACAAAAAATCACGTTACCATTATTTTAGTCATTGTACATCGGTTTCCAAGTAGCTCGGAAAGACTTTTTTATAACAGTATAGTTGAATGGTTAGATGAATTAGATGATACAAACTGTGAAATTGTAATATGTGGAGATTTTAATATTGATTGGAAGCAAAATAATACTATTTATCAAAAAGAAATCAAGTTAATCTTGCAGAGACATAACTATTTACAATTAATTGATGAATACACAAGAATTACTAAGGATACTAGAACTATGGTAGATTATGTTGTAACTAATAGTGTAGGCAATAAAAGGGTTGCAAAAGTGGAGACTGATTCAAAGATATCTGATTATGAAACTCTGTTGATAGAATTTAAAATAAGCAAATATTTTGAGGGAGAGCAAAATAAAACAATAGAATATTTTTAATATATTAAAGATAGCTTCAAAACTGAACTAATAAATATTCAAATTAAATAACAAAATCATACAAATTGTCAATAAATTTATCACAATAAAACAAGTTACCAACAGAAGGAATGAATGGTACAATGGCGAACTTGATAAAATGAAGAACGTAAAAAAAGTGTTATACCAAAGAGCTCAAATTTTAAACAATCCTCTAGACTGGATAAAATAAATAAAACTAAAAACCAATTAATAGAAAGTAAAGTAAGTAATGCTAATGGTCAAAAAGAAATGTGGAGACAAATTAAAAAATATGTTTTAAAGAAAGATTATTCAAAATTAAGTTCAGTTGATTCCAATAATGTTAGGATAACTAACGAACAACAAATGGCTGAAAAGTTTAACGAATTCTTCATAACGAGCGTTATTAATATCAGCAATTCAATTCCAAATGTATTTTATATAGATGATATACCACAATCTTGTACACATTTTCAGTTTAGTGTAGAAACAGGAGGTTTACTGAAAAGTAATTGTATGAGCATACAAAAAAAAAATTACTTCCAACACATGAATATTACAATTCTCCTTGATAACTGGTAATGCACTAACTAAGATTGTAAACATGTCAGTCTTTCAAGGTAGTTTTCCACAATTTTGGAAAGAAACAATAATTGTTCCAATTGCAGAGATGCCTGGTATGTCAAAATGTGAAGAATTCAGACAATTAATACTTTACCTATACTAGAAAAAATTTTAGAAAAATAGTCAGTAACCAGTTAAGTTATTATTTGGAGAGTAATGGTTTGTTAGTGAGTGAACAATCAGGATTTGGAGATAATCATTCATGTTAAACAGCTTTAAATTTGTTAGTAGTTAAATAACGGCTTTTCCAATTTGAGTGATATGATTTCTTTTTAAAAAAAAAGACACTAATTGTTAAGGAAATTCAAATGTTTTTTATTTAATGTGAAGTACAATCGATACAATGAAGTTCTGAATAAAGCGTCATTCAAATGGCCCCCACGACTTCTTTTGCAGGAACGAATTCGATGAACCCAATTTTCGAGCACTTTTTCCACTAGATCAAATCGTGTGTCATGAATAGCACGTTCAATATTGACTTCTAAAGCTTGAAGAGAGTCTGGTTTACTGCTAAAGACCAATGACTTCAAATAACGCCACAAGAAATAGTCTAATGGTGTTAAATCACAACTTCTTGAAGGCCATTCAATGTCATGTCACAATTTCTTGAAATAATCGAATCTCCAAACTTTTCCCGCAATAATTTGGTTGTTGCACGTACTGTGGTGGCACGTAGCCCCGTCTTGTTGGAACCAGATGTTGTCAAGATCAACTTCATCCAATTTCAGCCATAAAAAGTTGGTTATCATCGACCTATTCCGCTCTCCATTGACAGTAAAGGTGTTACCAGTTTCATTTCGAAAGAAGTAAGGACCGATGATTCCACCAGACCAAAAACCACACCAAACTGTTCATTTAGGTGAATGTAATGGTTGTTCATGAATAATTTGTGGATTTTCTTCGCACAAGAATCGACAGCTTTGTTTATTTACCGCACCACTCAGATGAAAGTGACATCGGAGAAGTTGATTTTCTTAAAAAAAATTGAATAATTTGTAAACGTTGAAATTGAATAATTTGTAAACTTTGTTTTTGCGTATATCTCTCCATGATGGAATTGTAAACATTACTAATACAATGAAAAAAAAAAGACAGATCATGACATACTACAAATGGCCGAAACGTCACTTAGAAATCATATCACTCAAATTGGAAAACCCTATATAAAGAGGAACTTAATAAAAAAAAATTAAACAATCAGTGTTTCTTGACCTTAAGGGCGCTTTTGAAACGGTTAATCGAAAAATTTTATTACAAAAGTTATCAAAATATGGAATCAAACACCCCGCATTAAACTGGTTCGAAAGTTACTTAAGTGGACGTACACAAAAAGTGAAAGTAAATGGTTGTTTCTCTACTTTAAAAAAAATAGATATATAGATATATATACCCTCAAGGTTCCGTTCTTGGTACTCTGCTTTTCATTATTTATAATGATTTAAAAAATGTATTGAAACACAGTCAAATATTTCTATTTGCTGATGATACTTTGATATACATTTCTGGGAACAACTACGAAGAATGCTACAGATTTCTCCAAGAAGATTTGTATAAAATAGAAAATTGGTTATATCAGCACAAATTGAAACTGAATGCTGCAAAAACAAAGTCTATGTGTATTAACTTTCCTGTACTATTGATATACATATATTGATGGTGAAATTATTGAAATGGTTGAAGAAATCAAATATTTAGGCGTTATCATAGATAAAAGTTTAAAATTTCATCAACATGTAGAATATATTACAAAGAAAGTCAACAAAAAATAGGTTTCCTTAAAAAAATTTAAAAAAAAATATCTATAACTTGTGCCATAAACATACATATAACAATTACTTATTTATGCACACTGTATGAAATTGATATGTTGCAAAAACTTCAAAATAGCATTGCTCTATTACATTACATTACTAAAATGCAATAGATATACGTCAATTAATTGGATGTTACAAAAGTTGAAATGGTTGAATATAAAACAAAGAATTGAGTTAATGGTTATGATCTTCGTATTCAAGATGAAAAACAACTTAACACCAGCCTACTTATCTGACACTGTTGTTAGAAGGGCGAGACACTCAACCTTATCTTCTGAGAAATTCATCGGATATCAGAATTAATTTTGTTGGCAGTACATTCGCTCAAAATTGTATAACATATAAAGGGTTTTCAAACTTCAATCAACTCCCGAGTTATATCAAAAATAGAATAATTATAATATAGAATATTATGCAGCCATTTTATAAGGAATTCAGTATACTAAGATTTTAAATCAAATACCAGAATAATATCAGAATTTTTATGTAAAATATGTTTTTTTATGCAAAATATTTTTTTTTTTGTTTTTTATATAATTATACCTAATGTATTTTTTTTTTTATATCTAACTTAGAAATAGTAATTAACTATATTTTTATTATAAAAGTAATTAAACTAAAAAAAACAAATAATCTTTTCGTTAGCTGCTCTACAGGTTTTAAAGAAGAAAATAAACAAAATAAAAGCAAATAATTTCGTTTTTCAATAGCATGCAATTAAACTCTGATAATAATTCTTCCTTTATTTTAAAACAAGCTTTGTCTTTTCTTAAAATCAAAGTTCAGAGAATGATTGAATCAAATGATATATATAAATGATTGAATGAATGATAAAATCAAAGTTCAGAGAATGATTGTGAAAGCGAGAAAGATTAAATATTATTATTGAACAAATTCAACTTTTAAGTTTAAAAACTCAAAAATATTGTTGTAAATCATCGTAATTTTTAATTTTCGCCGATTCAAGATCTATTTATCAATTATTTCTAAATTTCTTTCTCTTCTATCCAATTTTAATGAATTGTTTTGTTTTATAATTTTAGTTATTATTTTAGTTAGTTATTTCTTTTTTGTGATATTTTTTTATTTTTTATTTAAAAAAATTTTAATGAAAAATATTATTTTTGGATATATTTTTTATTTCTTTTGTTCATATTTTAGTTGAAGTGGACTAGGCCTAGCTTTTAAAAAAAAATATTAAATTAATTACCTAATTGTTTAAATTATTACAATTTTAGACAATTTTACTCACATATAAAATATATTCCACATGCATATAAAATTCATATAAATTCAGATTTTACTGAACTTATTAAATTTCAATTGTCATAAAAATTATTTTGCTCAGTAGATATTGTACAAAATAAATGCTCTCTTTCAAAGCTTTTACAAAACTTTTTTAAATAAAAAAGTAATTGGAAGCAATTTTTAAAATTAATATTTATCAACGAAAAAATTAAATTTTTTAAAATTATTTTTTACCAAATGATGTAAAAAAAAGATGAAATTTTAATACCCGCTTTGGAAGAACTTAAAAAAATTCATGGTTTTTGAGTTATTTCAAGATTTGTAATAGACCCCTATTTTTTTCCATAAGACTACCTGTATTTTTAAGAAAAATAGACCCCTATACAGCTTTCTTTCGTTCAGTGTCCAGGCTTTCTAAATTATTGTTAGCTATGAATAATACAAAAAGAAAATTTGTTAAGGGGTCACTCCCTCGTCCATCTTCCATACAAAAACCGCGTTTTTTTTATACCATTTCCTGGGAAACTACTGCACCGATTTCTGCGCAATTTTGCACACATTTTCTTACTGCCAAAAACAAAATTTTAAGCTGAGATATTAGAAAAATATTGCTTGGTTTCAGAATTATGACATGAAGAAAAAAAATGCACGTTTTTCGTGCTTCTTTAACATTGTTAAAAAAACTGCCCCTCAACATATAAAAAAATCCTCAGCTTAAAATATAGCTAGTGAAACCACCTTGAAAACAAAAAAAAAGCGTGTTGATAGGTCTTATAGTTCCAGAAACGTGTACTGCAAGTTAAAAAAGTGAATTGCTCAGGAAAGCCAAAAAACTAAAAAGAAGTCGTTTTTGAACTAAAATTTTTTTTTTTTGTTTTTCTAACTATTTCTGCGTTCAAGTTCTTTGGTATCATAGCAACCTTATGTTGCAGTTACAGTTACGTTTCAAATTATTCGTTTTGAATTTACAAGTGAATTTAAATTGAATTTGAGTTTTTGAACAAGTGAATTTGAATTTTTACAAAAAAAAACAGTGCAGTTAGTTTTACTTTATTTTTTAATTTTATAAATAATGCCTAGATTTCGTTTAAAAAGGAGGAAAAAATACATTTAGTAGTACTCAAAAGCAAGTTTTAAACCGAAATGAAAATAGAATTTTGACTACTCCGTCGACTTCACGACAAAGTGAAAAACCACGAAAGTTTTGAAAAAGAGTACGAGATATTTAAAAGTGGACAATGTTTTCATATTGTTGATATTAATATTTTGGGCAAAAAGTAGTCTCCTGTAAACATTGTCATAGTCAAATAGCAATGTATGTTATTTCAAGAAGTGGATTAGCGTGTACCATAGTAATAAACTGTTTGAGTTGTTCTAAAGAGCAAATCAGAAATTCGACTAAAACAAATTACCACGTTAGAGATATGTCTGTTTTATTCTCATAACTTTTATATTATAACTATGTACCTATTTCTAATAATTAGATTTTTTGTGTTTTTAGACAAAGCAACGCAGTTGGAAGCTATAAATATAAGATTGACATATGTACGCTATGCCTTCAATAGGGAAAGGATATGTTGGTGCACAAATGTTTTGTGGAATGATGAATTTACCTCCCCCTAACACAAAACATTATCTCCATCAAAATGTAAGTAAACGATGGAACTACACGTTGATGGAGTTGAAATGGACCTGCACGTTGAGCAGATGTGACGCGCACAAATTTTTAGCGGAATTTTGAATAAATTTTTATTGTTTCTTTAACGATATGGGATGGTTATGCGATGGTTATTGTGAAAAATGGTACCACTCTGCTTGCATGAACATAGATAAAACTTCACATGATAAAATGGTCGTCGTCAAAGATTTCATCTGCTGGTTCTGCGATGATTGTAAGGTGTTATTAGTAAACAACAAAATAAAAAAGTCTTTTTATACTATAGAAAACAAGCTAAATGACATCATCAATAATTGATTCAAAATTAAGAAAACCAAGATTTCAAATCACTAAAGTGGATGAAAAATATGAAACTAGCGAAGATCTGTTAGAAGCTTTGGTCGCGCAAAACTCAAAAATTAATGAAAACGAAGAGGGCAAATTCAATTATATGCTAGAATGCGACCCGATAGCTTATGACAAAATAGTGAATAATTACTTAGATATTGGATGGAGATCTCACTTCGTCAAGGAGCATCTGTATATACCGAGCTGTAGTAAGTGTAATGACTTTGGGCACTACAAAGAGGACTGTTCTAGAACTGAAACATGTGGTAGATGTGGTGAAAATCACTCAACAGTTAATTATCAAAATGAAGTGCTTAAATGCACAAATTGTCTGGAGAGATGTAAATGTGGCCTAGGCCATGATGCAATAGACAACTTTTGCCCGATCTACATCAAGGAAGTGGATATTCTGAGATGGAGAACGTTATATAAGTCAGTAGAATAACTAAGTCAAGCCCTTGCTTCTTTCGTTTATAGATTTTAATAATTAGACAAAACATGAACATAGAAATAATCTACATCAATCTAAGAAGCAAAAGAAACAAAATTTATGGGATTAATATCTTCTTGAAGCAACATAAAGAAACTTCGATAATTATTGGTAATGAAACATGGATATATGAAAATGAAGAGCAATATTATAATATAGAAGATTTTTCATCAATATATAATAGCCGTAATGACAACACAGGTACAGTAATTTTCGTCAAAAATACACTGGAATTTGAATTATTGGAAAAAATCGATGACTGAACCAAAGTGTGATCCAGATTAATAATATTAGTCCTAAATTGAAAATCATGACTACAGGACCAATAATGATAATGCCGCAGACTTTAGAATCACATTGTTAACACGCTTAACAAATATAAAAACATGTTATTCATTGGGGACACCAACATTGACCTACTGAGCAATAACAGTGTAGTTGCTAACTACCTGCGTGACATAAATTGTTCTTCAGGCTGGGTGGTAAATACATTGAACTCGCAACACGCTACAAGAGTAACGAGCTCGTCAAACACATTAATTGATCATGTCATCACAAATTTAAATAAGAGCAAACACGAGGTAAGCATGGCGATATATGAATTAGCTGTATTTTGATCACATGATTATAAAGGTTAAAGTTGGCAGAATAAATGCTCCACTAATCCCAATGAAACAGCACATAATCAAATAGTAAAACGCAGATTAAATTATTATTATCTAATCCGGATATAGAAGCGGCCGGCTTAATTGATATAATGTCAGCAAAAAACAACTCGTACAAGGAAAGGAAAATAAAGTGTAGAAGTAATAACTGGATTAACGACAAAATTATTAGAGCTATCAAAACTAGAGAAAAATGCTATCAAAACTAGAGAAATTCTAAATTTTTTTAAAAAATGGCCTACTAATTCATACTTGGGTAAAAAGTACAAGTCTGCCAGGAATAGGGCTAACCAACTACTAAGAAGGACGAAACAAGAATTTTACAATAAGGAGCTGATGAGGGCTAGTGGTAACTCCAGAAGAATATGGGAAAACCTAAACACAGTTGTTATAGGCAAAGTAAAAACCGTGAAGCATAGGCTCAATAAACGTGAATAATATCGTCACAGATAATGTAAAAGAGAAAGAGAGACCAATTTAACCAATACTTCAACACGGTGGGTCCCAATCTTGCTGAAAAAATCTCAAACGAACATGTGGCCATTAACAACGAGTCCAATATAAAAACTCATTTCCTTTTTCCAACGAACGAGAGAAGTTATCAACATCATAGGTTAGCTAAAAAACTTCTCCACTCCAGATTCACAAAAATGGTAGTAAACAGGAAGGGCTAACCAACTACTAAGAAGGACGAAACAAGAATTTTACAATAAGGAGCTGATGAGGGCTAGTGGTAACTCCAGAAGAATATGGGAAAACCTAAACACAGTTGTTATAGGCAAAGTAAAAACCGTGAAGCATAGGCTCAATAAACGTGAATAATATTGTCACAGATAATGTAAAAGAGAAAGAGAGACCAATTTTACCAATACTTCAACACGGTGGGTCCCAATCTTGCTGAAAAAATCTCAAACGAACATGTGGCCATTAACAACGAGTCCAATATAAAAACTCATTTCCTTTTTCCAACGAACGAGGGAAGTTATCAACATCATAGGTCAGCTAAAAAACTTCTCCACTCCAGATTCACAAAATTCATTTGTTAAAAAAACAATTGGCTTCGATCAACAACAGTTTGGCTTTCAGAACTCGTCGAACACTGAGTCTGCGCTGGCTGATATGATTAGCTATGTTAACGATAATTTGGACAAAAACTACTATGTGGCGACTATTTTAGTGGACATGAAAAAAGCATTCGACACTGTTGATCATGGGATACTGTTAAACAAACTCGAAGAATTAGGAATAAGATGTACTGCTAAGGTTCTTATCAAAAGTTATCTGTCTGATAGGAATGTTATTGCAAGAGTTAATAATGTGGAAAGCGAGATGAAAGTGCTTAAGTGCGGAGTCCCTCAGGGTTCAAATTTAGGGCCTACATTATACTTATTGTACATACACAACATCAAATATGCTGGCCTTAGTTGTAAATAAAACATTTCTGCGGATGATACGTCCCTCCTATTTAAATCCCAAAATAAAAAGGAGTTAGAAGAATCAATTAATCTAGAGGTCAAAAAATTTCTACAATGGTCAAATGGAAATAAGCTAACGATCAATGAAACCAAAACCAAACTTATAGTATTCTACAACAAAAATAAACCTCCAATTAAGCCGGAGATTTCCATAGGTATTGAGCAAGTCAAAGAAGCTAAACACCAGGCAATCATTATTGATCATCAGCTTCAGTGGTCGGTATGTAAATATAAATTAAATCATTATATAATATTAAATCAAGTTCAAAATCAAGATAAAAGTAATAAAATTGTAAATATATACACCTCATCACCAGCTTCCTTTAATTGAAAGAGGTGTTAATTTAATTTGTTAAAGAGAAATTATTATTGCACTATTAAAATTGTAAAATTATAATGTGATAAATAAATAATAATAATAATAAATAATAATAACGTTAAGTTTTTGTTAGCTATATCAAAACATTGGATTGCTTTTCATAGTAACTTAAAGTAAAAATGTCGGTTTTTGAGGCTATTGAAAAAGAAGAAGGAATTGAGATATAGCTGTTTCCTTAGACGGAACATACCACAAACGTGGCCATACCTCGTTAAACGATGTTGTTTCTGCTGCTAGAACTGGTAAAATTATGGATGTGGCGATCATGTCCAAATTGTGTAGATATCCACGTAGATTCATAAATTCACATATTGAAACTTGCCAGGCGAATTATAGTGGAAGCAGTGGTGGCATGGAGGTTGCCAGAGCAACAGATATATTTGGAAGATCTCTAGAAAACTACAACACCAGGTAATTGATATTTGTTATCAATCCCAACTCTCGAAAAATATTTCCGTTTATTATTTATTATAATACCTACGTAGGTACTTAAATTTTTCTTTTTTGCCTAGGTACACAAATTATCTTGGTGATGGGGATTCGAAAGGCTTCTTATCAGTAGTAAAAAGCAAACCCTAGGGAGATGACGTTTCTATTCAAAAATTAGAATGTGTTGGCCACATTCAGTACAGAATGGGGTCAAGGCCCAGAAAATGAAAGGCCGATAAAACTAAACTAAGTGACGGAAGAACGTTTGGAGGTAAAGGTCGTTGACGGACGTTGGAATTGACAAGATTCAAAATTATTATGGTCTTGCAATAAGATATGCCGGAACAATAGAAATAATGAAGCAGGCATTATGGACTTTATTTTTTCATGTGGGATCTACGGATCAAAACCCTGCACATGCTTTGTGTAAACAAAAAAATGTTTTACTACATACATACATATGTATATTAGGCCCTCTATCTTATTAGGTTAACGAGTTGTGTTGGGTTAATTTGTGTGCCGAGTCAGGCCGCGCTGGACATTCCGAACATGAGCATGTCTCCTCGACTTTAATTACAAATTTCGACTAAGTCTCTAATTTGAAAATCGAAAAAAATCGATTTTTTTTAATTTCGAGAGTGACCCCCTTAAGAAAAGAGAACAAAACGGGATGCAATTTCATTTATGAATTACGAATTTTAATAGTTATATTTTTGTAATAAATTTATCTTTAAACATAAAAAAAATTAAAAAACTTTTATTTCCTTAAGCCAGAAAAATAGATTTTTTATTTAGGCATTGGTATCTTACGCGCAAATATTTAATCATATATCAAGTATCAACATTAATACAAATAAAAGTTTTGACAAAGTAAAAAACGAAAAAATAATGTACGAGCTGACAATTTAATAATAGAATTATTTATTACATACATATTATAAAAGAACTCCGCAATTTATTCTGAATTACTTCAATTCGTGACATGGAGTAATTTCATAGTTTGTTTTACTTATATGTAGGTACCTACTAATATTATAATTTATAGTTGTATTTAATAAATATGTGCTTATGTTTATCTCAGACTTGTGAAAATTCATAATGCAAAGCATTAGAGAAAAATGTAATTTATTTATTTATTATAAAAAGGTGCATTTATAAGAAATTTTATATAAAATTTCATATTTATATAAAAGAGAACTTTAAGCATTGTTGTCATTAATAAATAGTTTATAAATTATAATTTAAGTTTAAGCTTTTTTGAAAACTATTATTGAAAGGAAACAATGCAATTTACGTTTACTTGTTTATTTATTCCTGCATTATGAATTTTCACTCGTAGAGTATCTTGTAATTATAAAACATGCAATATAATATATTTAAATTAAAACCTTTATTAAACGTTGTTTTGCTGCCATACATCTTATGTGATCATCAAAAATAAATTTGGCATCTAGCATGAGTGTGCGATTGTGAAAGTTTCCTCTACTGTTAACAGTTATAAATAAGCTTCTTGAATCATCTTTATCGCTTGATACTTCTACATCCTGTAAGAAACCAACAAATTTAGCTACCCCCCAACCTAATCTTTTTGCATCAGGCTCCACTATAATGAATTGCAGATTATCTATCACAAGAAATCTCCTTTGTTTATTGAGATTTTTATTTATAACTGTGCAAGCAATCAAATCTCTATTATCTGTTGTAAAGGAAAAATTTTTTAAATACTAATAGTTAAATAAACATTGGCAAAAGTTATAATACTTAGGTCCAAAACATTATTTATTTCAACACAGTTAGAAAACTTTGTCAAAGGAAGTAAATTTTCAGTTTCATTTAAATATTTCTGGCATGCCATACGAAGAAGTAAAAAAGTTCTGATAGATTTTCTAACTTTTTCGACTTCATTACTAGGTAAACGTCTTGAAAATTGTGTATCAATTGAATGTGTTTCAGTTGGCTGCATTAATATGCTGGCATCCATACAAAGAAACTCAACGTTTAACATAACCTTTTTTACTTCATTATACTCGTTTTCAAAAAGATCTAAAAACATGTCTTCAGATTTATAGAAATCGCATAGAATTTTCATCGATTCATTTTTGGCTGACATCAAAGATGATTGTTGAATATTGTTAATACAATGATCTTTTGTGAAAGGTTTAGTGAAGTAAAGTAATAAATTTAACGATATTTCCAAAGTTATTAAACGAATATGACTTGCTATAATTAAAATGATATAATTTAAGTTGAATTAAAAAATCAATTAGAATCAACACTATCTTACATTCTTTACTTGAAAGTATAATAATATGTAGTAGCTTATCTATTAATGTTGTTTTGTAACTAGTATCTTTATTTTCATTCTTAGCTAAAACTTCTTCTAATAATTCTGCGCTACCACCTAACAATAAAAACATTTAAATCTATGTATGTATATCTAAAATAATCGTTTTACGAATAAGATTTTATTTTTAAATATTTTTTAAAGAATTTTTACTTATATTACTTACCTTTATTGTAAGCTAACGAATAAAGTAAACATAAACCAATAAGTGCTACATGATCATTTTCTGTACAATTCAAAGATCTTAACACTAAATCTAAATAAGGACGATGTAAATTTGGATGAAACTCATTTGTTGCGATTATAATTTTTTGTTTTTCTTCGTCTGTTATATTAATTTTACGTTTGGTTTCAATGCAATACTGAGAACTTTTTGCAATAGAGTTTTCATTTTTGTAAGAAATATTTTCCAGATGTACTTTTTCAAAGTTATTATCAAGTTGGACTAGGTTACAAGTAAAATTTTCATTTTTTCCGAATGATTTGCTTAATATTTTTGAAGATTCATGTTTAAATAAATCATAATCAGTATTTAACAGCAGCCATGCTAAACCATGAATTAATGGACTGTGTGTTATTACTAGAAAAACTAGGGACAATAAATAAAGCGATACAACAGTGGTAATTCTTGTATTCTCCGCTTCCGAAACGTCCACATTAATTTCTTTGTTTAGGATTTTTGCTAAATTTTTGGTAGCCTTAGCCATAGATTGTTCTGCAGTTGGTGTTAGTGAAAATATATAAAGAGGAACAAATAATTTATGTAATAAATGAGCAGTAAGAACAGCGTTTAAATCTGTAATCTCTAAATGAAGGATGTCATTTAAATAGTGCAGATGATCCAAATGTTCTGCAACTAGATTTGATAATTTTCGTTGCAACTGCTGACTATAAAATTGGAATTAATCTCTTTAGTTTAAAATATTTTTTTATTTGTAAACCTACTTTTTTATATTAGTTCTTACGCAAGAGTCCAACTCAACTATATGCTTTCCGATGAACCAAACTAAATTACTAAAATATGGCGCTGCAGTCCTAAAATTTTAAAAAAAATTAAATTCACTATATACATAGTACATACATACATAATTAATAATTGAAAATATTAATTATGTATATGTATATGGGTTGGAGTCGAATCCCGGAACTCATAAATCCGGAAAATTGAAATTCCGCAAATTTTAAAATCCCAGAATACCTAGTATGTAAAAGTAAAAAATAATAGTGGTATTTTTTATTTAATTTTCTTATTTTTTTTACATGTGCAAATAATTGAAATGTAAGTTTTCAGAAATTTTGTGAAAAATGTGTTATAGTAAAAATTTCTAGTTATAAGCAGTTATGTAAATACAAATACCAGGAATGGGATCAACCTTGATTTTGTAACCAACTATGAAATCCCTCTTAATTATTTTTTTTTACATATGTACATATTCCAAGAGCAAGGCATTTAAAATATTGGAGGCTGCCGACTGCTGCCCCCAAAATCCCCGCTAAGTAAATTATTAAAACAGTCATTTTGTAACCAACTCTAAAATCTTTCCAAATTATTTATTTTACAAATATATTTCAACAGCAAGGTATTAAAATTGAGTGGGGTTTGAATAAATCTTTTTGATGTTTAATCATTTTTGTTTGAGTAAACAATATAAACTTTAGTTTAATTTTTATATTTTTAAAACAAAAAATTTAAACCCGGAAAAATCGCGAAAGAATAATTTCTGGAATTTAATATTTGCAAGAAAAATTTCTGGGATTTTGAGTTCTGGAATTTTGAATTTCCGAGATTTTATTTATAAAAATTTCAGGGATTTCGAGGTAATCCCTGTATATATTTAAAGTTAATTTTAATGAATAATTCTTATTCAATTTTTACTCACTTATCTCTTATAAATTGCAGCATACTTGCATTTTGAATTCTATATACATTCAAAGTAATTGTGCGAACAGCTATTCTTACCATTGATTCAGGATGATTAAAAAATTTTATAGCTTCAGTATAAAGCGGAAAATCATTTGTATGCTTAAATGTTTTTTAATATAACTATTATAAGAATATTTATTTTTCTTGCATTATGTACCTCATTAAAAAAAAAATGTATAGTGTGAATATTCAACTTTAAACTCAAAGTTTTCAAAAATAAAATGTAGTAACCCATGACATCTTCATCTGAGAAATCAAATTTATGAACTATTATAGAATTAACATGGTTGTTACTAAGTAGGTAATCTAAAAGTAAAATTTATTAGTGAAAAACATTAACTGAATATTTAACCTAGCTAACACAACGACGTTTCATTTCGTATATTTTCGAAGAGAATATTTAGTGTCTGCAATAATTGTACACATACAAAATTTGATCCACCATTTTTTTGTCTCATTATATGTAAAAAATATGATAGCATATTTTTCTCCAAAAAAAAACTGAAAATCAAAAGCAAATAATTTCACTTCTACTTGATAATATTAACTGCTTCTTAATAATTTGTTCACACAAGTTTCAAAACTTACTCGAAAACGGAAGAATCATGCTGGTCACCCCATATTAAAATTTCAGCTATGCAACGTAATGACTCCACTAATAATCCTCGATTATTTTCAGAAACCATCGCATTTCTTTCCAATATGCTATGTAAATATTTTAAGTGGTCTAATGATAAACGATTTTTTGGACGATTCCTTTAAAAATTAACATTAATTTATTTTTAATAAAAATATTATTTTGGACAGTTTACTTTATGGCTGTTCATACAAGCAAAAAAAATATCAAATAGATGCTTGCCGTATGCGTTTACTTTCCGAATTCAAAAAAAAGGATTTCATAAATTGTTAGCGGGGGTTTGAGGGCGACACCCACGATTATAAAGAATTTAAATTTTCATATTAGTTTATTTTTTTTTTTGATTGAATATTTCGGAAAATAATCGAAAAAAACACCCTTTTCTTTTTATAACAGACACAAAGTAAACTTTACCCAATAATTTTACCAGTGAGTTCCAAACCAACTTCGACTTCTCAACATTTTCTGCAATCAATTTAATAAAAATGAAAATTAACAAAATTAATTTTAATTTCCTAACTTTGTATCCTGTATCCAAAGTGCAAAAATAAAAATGTCAGAAAGACGTTTAAAATGTCATCTGACATCTAATAAATTTACAATTGGTTGACAACCAGTGATGGGTTTAGAAAAATTTTAAAAGGATCGAACAAAAACTAATGAAGGGGCTAAAATAGGGCTCCTTATTTTTTTCAATATCTTTATTTGATCTTCTAAATAAAACACACTTAATAATACATTTTTATAATAAAAATATATTTATTTAGTTCAAAAAAATTCAAAACAAAATAAAAATTCAAACATTCAAAACAAAACAGAATTTTATATCTTTCTTTCAAAGTAATAAACATTAATAAAAATTAATTTTAAAATAAGTTTTAAATATAACAAAAACAAATTATAATAAATTTATACAGTTACAAATCGGATATTAAAACAAAATTAGCTGCATAAATTTAAGACAGTGTAACTATAATGAGTAATAACTAAGTTGAATGTAATGAATGACTATAATGATATATTATTTAGTAAAATAAAAATATTGTGTCAGAATTCATATTTTTTTTTATTAAAGTAAAATCAATAGTAATTTATTTTATTATTCTAATATATCATTACACTTGATTGTTAAAATTCATATTTAACATATTTTTATGAGGACTTCATGAACAACAAATTTTTGCCTCGCCTTTTAAAAAATCTTTTTCACTTAATAGAGCCGAACAAGTTGATACATGCAAGCGGTTTCTGATATTAGTTTTTATAAGTTTATTTTGAGAAAAAATTCTTTCCACCGCTGCTGTAGAATGAGGTAAAACTAGTAAAACTAGTACCCGATTTACAACGTCCTCTAACGAAAATTATAATATTGTAAAATAGAAACTAAAATTTTATTAACGTAGTAGTTTTATTAATTTATATTGCGAATGGAACATTCAAAAAAACTTGGATTTCAATAAATCCAGAACTCATGATATAAATGTACATACATACATTTTTATTTAAATTTTTTTATGTCGAAATATCGAATTATGTATAATTAGTTAGGTAATAGTATTATATTATTGAAAATCCTTTTATATTATTACAGTCTATTAAAAAGGTATAATATACTTACTTCAAATGAAAGCCACCTTGTGGCAGCTAAATTAAGCATTTCATGAAGTGGTGCATCAAAATATTTTTGGAATTTTTCAAAATCGTTTCGCCTCGAAGTACTATTTGAAAAATGAAAGTTAATGCATTTGATTAATTCTGTGTTGTCATTTGGCAAAACAAAGCAAGCAGCTTTAGTGCATAAATTTAATATATGGCACATGCCACCGTGTACAAATAAGTTGGGACATTATTCTTTAAATCTTGCTTGTACACCGCCATGAATCCCCATCATAACATTGCAGTTATCAGCTGAAAATCCAACCATGTTTCTTAATGATATGTTATACGTTTTTAAGAAGTCTACAATCGCTTTAAAAATGCCTTCAGAAGTAGAATCGAGTATTTCAATTAAATCTAATAAGAGGTCCTGCACTTCATGTGATTTTACATTTTTAAAACGAACTAAAACCGCTAGCCCCTTTTTCGTTGTTATGTCTGTACTCTCATCAATGAGTAAAGAATAAAAATTTTCTTGTAATAAATTTGAAATTTTCTGTATATTATACGGTGCAATTATATCTTTAACATATTTAGGAGCCTTTTTTCTAGAATATTGCATGTTTTTTACAATTTTGGAATCACTAGCTATTGTTTTAAATAATTTTATCAAATGGTCGCCAATGGCGAAAGGCAAGTTATATTTCGCCAGAAAAGTAATTAACAACAATTCGCCCCTTTTAAATAAATTATTTAAATCATCTGAAGTTTTTTCCACGAATTTATCTATTAAAATGGATTGTTTTATTTTATTTGCATTAGTTTTATGAAGATCTGTTTCACTATGACGTAACAAATGATAAATCCCTCCTTTAATTCTGGTATCACAAACTTTGCACCTTTTCATTTCTGGAATGGATTCGTCTTTTAAGAGCCAGTCTTTTAATTCTTTATTTTGCAACCAATTATCACAGAATTTTCTGCTATATAATTTTCTCTTTTTTGTTTTGTTAATATCAATATCTTCAATCTCACTATCTGTTACTTTTACCTTATTGCTCTTAGATTAAAAACAATTTGATTTTATGTAGATGGGTTCTTACTTACATATAAATAACAAAGGTTAACTCGAATTAATTACCGGGTAGCTTCGTTTTCCACATTCGGACTTTAAATTAAAGCTCTTTTTTTTGCATTATTGTCAATCAAATATTTATACATTTTTTATTTTTGGTAAATTTAAAGAAAATTTTTTGAAGGACTTACTAGTAATATTTTAGCGTGTATGAATTATAAAAACACTATAACTGATGAATTTTTAAAAATCAAACGTCAATTACCGTTTAAATTTAAATAAAAAGCTTCCAATCCCAAATGTCATTTAAATCCTATGTTTACATTAAGTTTGATGTTTATTAATAATTAAGTGCGTTTAGATCAGATTACATAATTTTTTAAAAATATATTTTGACACTTTTCAAAAAAGGGCTAATAATTTATAAGGTGGGCTGAAAGGGCTTTATAATTAAAAAAAGGTAAAAAAAAAACCCTAAAGGGCAAAAAAAACCATCACTGTTGACAACCAACTAAAGTTATAAATCCGTCAAACCACACTTCCTGCACTGCAATACATGACATCACGTCGACTGCTTAGTTTTACACGAATATTTACCAGATTCTGAACTTGTCAATTCTTGAAATTTTTTACATTCGAATATTGAACACTGTAGAGAATTGGTTCAGCTGTGTTAAAAGCGAAAAATTTATTTTTTAGATTTAGATTTCTTAGTAAAATTAACATCTAGATTCCAGTTGAGTGAACTAATATCGATATTTTTGCAAATCTTTATTTAATTTTAATGCCCGTTCCTTAGACCCAATTGTCAGTAATAACACTCATTATTTAACTAAACTAATATTTTATCAATTAAAATTTTCTTATATATTTAGTATAATCCAAAAATATTTAATCACTTTATCTTTTTTTATAATACAAATTTAATATGTAAACAATAATATAAACAAAAACTAATGCTAAACTTAATTTTATATTGCCTTTTATCAATATTTAACACCACAAATATTTTAATTTTTTGAGCTATTATATTTCTTTTTTTTCACGATACACGCAGTTCAAATATTTTAAATAATGATGTATCTCACAATTAAATTTTTTTTAAATAAATATTGTCACAATTAAATTTGTTTATAGTAAAGAGGTGTAGAACGAAGAGAAAAGGCTGGTTTGCATGAGAAAAAAATACCCACCAAAATGTTAGAACATAGGCAGAAGATACAAAAATGGCTTGTGGGTAAAAAAGGAAACCCTATAAAAATATTGTTCAACTATATTTTTATTTTGCTGAATATCGTTCATAAATTAGCTGAATATCGTCTATAAATTCTTTAGAGAAGTATTTTATCTGATTTTATCAACGATATTTCTGAGTACATATTTCTTTCTGCCTCTTGCCCACTGGTACATTATATTTTTTTCTCTTTCTAAAATTGCGATAATATTCACGAAATATCTCATGAAAACCAGCCTTAAAAAGTTCTGCACACAGAACCGTGTATTTTGGCTTAATTGGTAACACCTAACGAAGACTTAGCGAAGCAAAACCCAACATCTATATACTGACAAGCCGAAACATTGATTTTAATCGCCGCTGTAATATTTCATAATTTTAAAACGCCGCTGCAATAGTTAAGACAAATGTGTGAACAAAAGCTAGTTGTTTTCGTTGTTTAATTGTTCTTGAAATACATACATATGTATGTATGTATTTTTTTTGTTCCTTTCATTTGTGCTTATCATGCAAACCGCAAACGTAAACGTAAACATAAAAGTTTAAACTCGGTATCTTGCAAACAGTAAACGTAAAAGCTAGTATGAAAGCAGCAACCGTACGGTTGGATTTTTAACCGGTTCGGTTCTTTTAGTTTTTTATTTAAAAAGGTTATTTTTGAGTATGCTTTTCGTTTTATTAGCTATTTTGAACATTATTGTATAAGACAGTATTGCTTTTATACCAAAAACTTGTACATACCCGAAAAACGTGTAAAAAGTATTTTTAGCTTGATGTCTTTTTGTACATACATACATATGTTTGTGTGGGTATGTCTGTAGGTACGTGAACAGCCTAAACGACGGAGCGGAAGTTTTTGAAATTACATATTTAAGGTTTTGACGTAATTATCTTGGATTTATAAGCTTTTGGAACACATTGGGCAATTGCAGGTGGTTGTTTACTAGTGTAAATTTTGAGTTTTTTACGAATATTTCTTAACAGGAAAATATTATGAAGAAAAACTTGTTAAACAAGTAAAGGGCAACAACTTTGCCATAAAACATGTTTTAATCCAACTAACTTTAAGTTTTATTTAATTAAATAACATATTTCATACATATTACATTAAGTTATATGCATTAATATGAATGCATTTTTGTTTTATCTTTTTGTATTTTTCTGTTCTTGATGACGAAAAATTCAAACTAAAATTTTCGTTTGATTCAATATTAATGTACATCTTATGTTCAGTTAAAAAATTTCTCAGGTTAAAAATAAAACCTAAACTGAAACTAATTTTATTAGTTACTAAACACATATGTATACATAAATAAATTTTATACAGCACAGGTATAAAAATAAATAAAACAAAATTGTCATAACATATACATACATGCATATGTACATATGTAGTTAACAGAAAAACATTGGTCTTTCTGTAAACCAAAAATAAAGACCTAAAACTTCTACAGAAATAAAATTCTTCATCAATCCAATAATCTACTTCTTAAAACCTCTCAACTATTTTTAAGTTTGACTACAAATATATGTACATGTACAGGGTGTCGCCCATGTTCATGTACAGGGGTATTAATTCTCATTTCTAATTTTAAGTTATCGGACGATGAAAGTTCTTGTCGCACTACTAATACTGCTTGATTTATTCGAGTCAGTAAATGCTCTTTTGACCTTATTTCTTCAGCATAAACCAAATTTTTCATTCGATCCCAGAAATAAAAATATAGTGAAGTTATATCCGGCGATCTTGGTGGCCACTTTATAGGCCCTATGGGAAAATCCAACCATAGTTTAACATTTCTACCATAATGAGGTGGAGCACCATCATGCTGAAAATACATATTAGTTCTATTCAGAAGAGGAATATCGCCCATTAAATTTCCTAATTCTTGGTTTAGATAAATTTAGGTAAATGTTACTATTTAAACTAGTTTTGGAAATAAATGGGCCAACAAGATAATTTTGTATTATACCAGCCGACACATTAACGCTAAATTTATATTGCGTACTGCTTATTCTAGTACTATGTGGATTTTCACTTGCCCAGGTATGTTCGTTATGAAAATTATAACATCCGTCTTTCGTAAACTGTGATTCATCAGTCCATAAAATTTTGGTTATAAATCCCATATGACTTATTTCTTTGTGTTGCATCCAACGGCAAAAATTTAGCCTAACAATTTTATCTCCAGCAAGTAGTTCCTGAACTGGCTGAAAGTGATATGGATAAAATTTGTTTTTATTTAGAATTTTTAAAGCTCTCATTCTTGGAATATTTAGCCTAGCTGAAATACGACGTACACTGATATTTGGAGAATTTTGTACCAAACTAAGAACATTATATTGATCAGTCAATTTTTGAGTTGGCTCTCGCTCTCTCCTATATCTTACTGTTCCAGTTTCTCGAAGCCTATTAAAGGTATCTGCAAATACCCGTTGCGAAGGAGCGCGATGATTAGGGAATCTTCTAGAATATTCCTCTTCAGCTCTTCTAGAATTTCCATCGAAGAATCCGTAGATATAAATTATATCAGCATATTCTTGAAAAGAAAAATTACTCATTTTGAAATAATGACAATCAGAATTAATATTATATTGTAATAACTACTGCAAACAAATTAAAAATTAATGATAAGCTTTAAGCATTTAATTAAATGCAAGCTGTTTTGTTTTTAACAATATTCTTTTTCTAAGTCATTTCTACAAGATAAAGTAACTGCACTTTTGAAAGATTTTTTTTATCATTTTCAATAAAATAACAATGGATTATGAATCTAATAAAAACATTGTTAATTGCAATTGAAAAAAAAACTGGTTTTGATATTTGTTTATAACTTTTAATGCAAATAATGAATTAAAGAAATTTATTTAAACTTTATTTTATGATAACTTTTATGATTTTTGAGATAAGAAAAAACTTTTGGTGTTAAAATGTGTGGAGGAAAACAAACTTTCTTTTAGAAAAAAAATTCATATGATAATTGCGCAAATTTTTGACCAGTAGTACTCAAAGTGATATTTGCCTAAAAAAATTCTCATAATTCTAAACTTTAAGTCGCTAAAACTTCCAAATAAGTAGTTTTTATGAATTAGAAAAAGAATTCAGCAGGTTTTAATGTTGCACATTAAATTTTTTTTTTAGCTACTAGATTTTTGATTTTATGGGTAAAAACAAAACATCAAAAAATTTAGTGAAAAAAGATTATTTTATTCAAAAATCGGATGTTTAAGGCTTGTTAACTCCTTATGGGTTAGAGATAGACCCCCCCCTCTCATACAAGTTCTTGTTCGTTTTGAACTCTCCTATCATTTGCTGCTCTATGGTACGTTATTCCCGGGACACCCTGAGACACGGGACACCCATATTTGTAAATCAAGCTTCATATAAATAATTACAAAAATTATAAGGTCGAAATCTTATATTTCAAGCTAAAAATATATACAACTAGGTATAATTAAAATTATAAAATAGTTCACTTTTACATGTACATTACATATGTAAATTGTAAATATTTGAAATTTTGACACTTTGACATTTTTACTAGTTATTTGAAATACATTTTTAAAGTACTATTTTCTTTTGACAGTTCAAAACTAATTCCGCAAGTACTAAGATTTACGCGGTTTGCTTGATACCAATATAAACGTAATGTAAATCTCTAGAAACGTACGGTTTGCATGATAAGCACAATTATTACTTTCTACTTTATTTTCTTATTGAAACAAATAATAAAAATTTTGTTACAAAAATATGTACATACATGTATACATACATGATGTTTAGCAAAAAAAAAATTTTTAAATTCTACCTGTAATGTTGTTATTCTAATTTCTTTTATTATGTAAATATAGTTGCCATATGCTTTGTTTAAAAAACAAAACGTTATTTTGTCGTTTTAATTGACTGATTGCAAATTCTGCCAAGAAAAAAAAATTTAGTAAAGTTTAAATTTAAAATTATTTTCTTTCCCATAAGAAGAAAGAGTTTCGTCAAAAAACTTTTCCTATAAATTGAACTAGATAGGTACGATCTTGCAGTAGAATGTGTTTTTAGAATTATCTCTGGAATCCATAGTTTGCCTTCTTTGATCCATATATGTTCTCCTTCGCAAAAATCTTTTTTTTTTTTTTAAGCATTTCTATCATATTTATTTTTGTTTCTTTCATTATTTTTTAATATAACATTTCTTATATTGGTACAGAGTTTTTTGTTCTTATAAAAAACATCTTTTCCTGGAGCTAAGCTTCTAGTTTGCCTACTCCATGGGGGCTTCATCTTGCGTACGCGCCTAGCGATGGGGGCTTTAAAAAAATTAAATTATACATATGATGTGTATGTTTGTATAAGAAAACTTAACACATATATTAAAAATGATATATTGTTTTCTTATAAAATTGAATAAAAATGGCATATTCAGCAAAGGGACTATTTTCTGAAAAAATTAAAAAGCGATATATATCTAATTCACAAAGTTCTTATCCAGGCTTTTTTGATATTTCAGGATTAAAAGCTGACCTGAAAGTAGTTTTCAAAGACAGTAATTTCAAAAGAAAAAAAAATATACAAGAAATTGTTCAGTTTTTAATTGAAACAGAGTTAGAGACGTGATTTTCCGAATTTTTCAAGTTATTAAAGTTAATGTTAACCTTTCCCGTTTCAACAGCATCAGTATCAGATCGTTTTCGTGTTTAAAACGGATTAAAACATTTCTAAGAAACAAGTGCTCGCAATCGCGTCTTTCAAATTTATCCTTAATTTCTATAGAAAAATTTAAAACAAACAAATAACTTTCATAATAGGGTAATAGATCATTTGGTTTTGAAAGAACGTCGCATAGAACTTAAATTTAAAAATTAGAATATTTCAATTTTTAATTAATAATTTGATTTTATTTATTTTTATTGTTTAGTTTAAAGGATGGGTGTGGTTTAGTTGGTAAAAATCCGGCATCCAATGTCTAGCTACGGGGCTCATTGGATCTTTTGAAGATTCCCTCCAATTTTCATAAAAAAAAAAACTCACTTTACTTTCTTTATATAAAAAATATTACTTTGTGTGCTTCCTTTCTCAAAAATGTCACGCCTCGTCACTGATATATATATATATATATATCGGCATTCGAAATATTTCTTAAATTGTTTAGTAAGTTTATATATTTATTAATTATAGTTTTTTATAAACCCTCAGTAACTCCCCCTGCGTACGCGCATGAATTCAACTGGGGAGATATTTGTATTTTTGATAAGCATGTTCTTATATTCCAATAAAGCTAGCCATAGACTGAATTTATTTTCTTTAGATTTATATATTAATGTTTTAGCAATGTTACAAATTTTTATTAATGTTATAAGAAATTTTTCTACTAGGCCATTTGATTTATGGTAATATGGACTACTATGAATTATTTCACAATCATATTTTTCTGAAAACTGTTTAATTTCAAAAGAGTTAAATGGATTATTATCTGCAATAACTATTTTCGGAATTCCATAAATAGGAAATGAAATCTCAAGTTTACCCGTACTTTCCTTAGCGGTTTTTCGATTTAGTGGAATGATCTCTAAATATTTTAAAAAATTATCCCGTACGATTAAATAATTTTTCTAAAAATTTCCATAATATCTATTCCTAATTTTTTATATGGTCCATCTGGTACTTCGTGATTTATTAATGGTTCTTTAATATTTGCGGATCTATATTTTTGACAACTACCACATTTTGTTACAAATTTGTCAATGTTGTCATTTAAGCCTGGCCAATACACTAAACTCTTAGCTCTTTGTTTTGTTTTTTTTCTATCCCCAAATGAGCCTTATGTAGTGCTTGAAGCACAGAATCTCTAAGATTTTGAGGTACAAAAATTCTATCATTAAAATAAACTAGTTCTTCATCTACAAATAAATCATTTTTAAATTTCCAAAAATATTTTAAAATTACAGGTAATTTGATTTTATCTTTGGGCCATCCATTTTTAATTAACACTTTCAATTTACGTAACACCTGATCTCTTTCTGTTTCTACTTGATAAACTTTTTTTTTTATCGCTAATATTAATACTGTGTACTAGTTCATTTAACACTCTAATGTCGTGTTTTCCCATACTTTTTTTAATATAATTTCTTGACAGAAAATCACCTGCGTACATATATTTACCTGGTAAATATTTCCAATCTCAGTTTCATTCTCTGAAGTCTAGAGAAGGAATTTTATTGTATTCCTTTGAAATTATGCCTAACAGTGGTTTACGATCTGTGATTATTTCTACTTTTCTTCCATAAATCCACGGATGCCATTTTGAACAAGCAAAAACTATTGCTAAAAATTCTTTCTCTATTTCATAATTTTTCTGCGTATGTGTAAGACTACAAGAAGCAAAACACACCGGTTTATTATTTTGTATAAGACAGCAACCTAAACCATTTTGGGAAGCATCTGTTTGGATAGAAATTTGTTCTGTGGCATTAAACGGTTGTAAAGCTTTTGCACTTGTTATAATTTTTTTAAATTTTTTCCAATGTTTCTTGATGTATTTTTCACCATTGAAAAGTTATATTTTTGCGCAAGAGCTTTCTTAATGGTGTTGTAATTTCTGCTCAATTAGGTAAATAATTTCGTACATAATTTATAAACCCTAATAAAACCTGTAAATTTAGTTTAGTTTTTGGCGTCTCTAATTCTTGTATTGGTCTAATTATATCTTTATCTAAAGCTATACCTTCACTTGATATATTATGTCCTAAACATTTAATCTCTTTCTGTTTGAACTGTACTTTGCTTTTATTAAATTTAACATTTTTTTCTCTAGCCTCTCTGAACTAACAATTCTAAAGTTTTATCATGTTCTTCCTCAGTTTTTGTACTGATTGCTCTATCATCAATGTAAATTGTAACATTTGGAATATCTCCAAAATTGAGTTAATTGATTTGCTGAAAAGCTTCTGGAGCAATTTTCAAACCAAATGGTAAACGCGTGTAAGAGTAACAACCAAACGGTGCACTGAATGTACATAATTTTTTTGAAGTTTCATCTAAAGCTACCTGAAAAAATCCCTCAGTCATATCAAACACTAAAATAATATTTTTTGTTTGAAAAATTACTTTTTATTTGTTCAAACGATGGAATTTCATAAAATTGATTTTTAATTGATTCATTTAAATATTTTGGGTCTGAACAAATTCTAACTTTTTTATTTTGTTTTTCAACTATAACTATATTCGACACGAATTCTTGAGCATCTTTAGCTGGTTTTATTATACCTAAATCTTCTAACCCTTTTAATTCATTTTTTACTGACTGTTTTAAAATTTGTGGTATACGTCGTGCTGGTGTTGCTATAGGAATTACATTATTTTTTAATCCTATATTAAAATTTTTATAACAACATCCTAGGCCTTCAAATATTTCAAAATTATTTTTTATAAAGTTTTCCTTTTCTATATTTTTAATACTATTAATTCTTTTAATCAAACCCAACTCTTTGCAAGTTTTAAGACCGAGAATAGGAGTAATATTCTCCTTTACAAAATAAAATTCCTGTACCAACTTTTTATTTTTAAATGTACATTTTAATTTTGCACTACCAATTACTTTTATGTCCGTACCATTATAAGCCAAGTTTAGCAAAATTTTTATTTAATGAGAAATTTTTCCAATTTGGAAAATTTTTTATAGGCAATATGTTAGCTTGTGCTCCCGTGTCTAGTTTAAATCGAATGAATGGTGAACAGATTTTAACTTGTTCGAACCATGAATTAAAATTTTTGTTTGTATTTGTCAATGTATCAATATAAAAATTATCTTCTGCATTTATTCTATAAATATTTTGTTTAAGTTCACCTACCTTTTTTATGCCCTACACCTAAAGTATAGGGTATATTAACTTTGGTATGGTGTTTGTAACCACCAAAAGGAAGCGAGTTAGGTATAGACATGTATATATATTCTGAATCAGGATCACCGCCGGAATCGATTTAGCGATGTCCGTCCGTCCGTCCGTCCGTACGCACGATAACTCAAAAAATAATGATGCTATCTTGATGAAATTTATATAGTAGGTTACTAATTACGAAAGAAAGGCTAATTTCGAATCTGGACAAAAGCTTCCGAATGATTCCGGAGCAAACGAGATTATCTCCAAAAGCAACAAAGATAGAACCTTCAAATTTTGTACAATGATGTTTCTTCCCGTTCGATTTATGTCTCTGAAATTTAAGAGGATTTGGTCCATGGGTTTGGATTTTGGAAGCTTCCGAACGAGCACCAGAGCAAATGAGATTATCTCCAAAACCAATAAAGATAGAACCTTTAAATTTTGTACAATGATGTTCCTTCCCGTTCAATTTATGTCTCTGAAATTTAAGAGGATTTGGTCAATGGGTTTGGATTTGGAAGCTTCCGAACGAGCCCCAGAGCAAATGAGATTATCTCCAAAACCAATAAAGATATAACCTTTACTTTTGGCAGAATGGTGTTCCTTCATGTTTGATTTATGTTTCTGAAATTTGTGAGGATTTGGTCCATGGGTTCAAATCTTGGAAGCTTCCGGACGAGCCCAAGAGCAAACGAGTATATCTCCACAACCAACAAAGATAGAACTTTTATTTTTAGTACAAAGGTGTTCTGTTATGTTTCCTTTTCTGTAAAATTGGAAACTGACATTGGAAAGAATTTGAACCATGGGCTCGTATTTTGGAAACTTCCGGACGAGCACAAGAGCAACGAGCATATCTCCAAAACCAACAAAAGTAGAACCTTTAAATTTAATAGAATGGTGTTCTGGCAAGTTTTCTTTATGTTCCTGAGATGGATTCGATGAATTGGAGTGGCAATTCGGGTAGCTGACACAAACCTCCCAAGGACTACCAATCTTCGAAAATAATTAAGATAGAAACTTAAAATTTTATACAAAGGTGTCAAGCATATCCCAAGCGGATGCCTCTTTTACGTTCTTGAAATTCGAGTTGAATAAGATAGAAAAGGGAAGATGTTCAAGCAGTTGCCAAAAACACTTATGGATTTTTAATTTAATTCGAATTATTCAGGTGTAGGGTATTAATAAGTCGGTTGCATCGACTTACTGTTACATTTACTTGTTTTCTTTTTGCAAACCACACCAAAATGATTCATTCCATTACTGTTTTTACACTTTTGGCCATAAGGCGGAAATTTTCTTTTATTGTGATTTTTTCCACAGAATTTACAATTTTTGGCCTATATTGTACAATACAATTTTTGGCCTATATTGTATTAAATATTTTCTAAAATTGAAATTATTATTATTGTTATTGTTATAATTATTAGTTTTTTTGGAATTATTATATTTGTTACTTTTTGGATAACTAGTCTTTTTATTTTTAAAATTTTTATTATTAGTATACATTTGTTGTTGTGTTCTATTATTTATTAAATCCACTGCTTGATCTACATTTCTGTATCATTGTAACAGTTTATTTTTGTGAGGCTTCCGCTGATCTTGCAAAATCGATGGCAGTCTCCATTGTGAGCGTTGATGTATCTAGTAATTATTTATTGTAATATTGCATCACATGTGCCCAAAACTATATTGTCTCGGATAATTTCAGCTTCCTTGGTAAAGCCACATTTTCTTGCTTGTTTTTGAATATCCATGAGAAAATTATCAAATGGTTCGTTTTCATTTTGATTTCTATTGTAAAACAGAAATCTCTCGTATATTATATTACACTTCGGTTTGCAGAAGTTTTCAAAAACATCAGTAACCTTTTTGTAGTCTTTTTGTTCAGTGGTAGTTAAATTGTTTTGAGTTAAAGACCTCCAATGCTTCAGGCCCCACTGCATTCAAAAATACCGCTACCTGTATTTCTTCAGATTTCTTTGCTAATTCAATAACTACAGCAAAAATTTTGAAATTTTGCCAGTGCAAGTTCAATTCTTATATTTTTTTTGCACATTCCATGTTGGTGTTAATATAAATGAATTTTCTATTTTTAGGTAGCCTTCCACGGGGTTTTTTATTTTTGGTTACAATGCCCATACAATTTTCAAAAGTACAATTACATATACGTTGTTTTTTTATATTTTATTATTTAATTTAAAATTACATATTTATTATTTTATTTTTTTTTTAATTATTTTTTATAATTAATAATTTATCCACGAAGTTCGTATAAGCCACCGACTGTGTCATGTATTATTTATTAAAACAAACATGTTGCTATGTTGAGTTCTCTTTATTAACTGGCTAAGACTATATTAAAACTAAGAGCATTATATAATGTTATATAATCAATGCAGGGGCTGTCAACCTAATACAATAGCCATATAAGCGTGTACAAAATTTTAAAGTATGAAAGAAAGTCTTGACGTGTATTAATGAGATATTGAGGTAATTTACCTTAAGAAACTTAAAAAAAAAAATATTTAAAGGAAGACAATTTTTTAAATGCTATTTATGAATGAAAACATTAAATTTTAAAATATTTGTTTTTAATGCATTATGTAAAACAGATGCGACTTTAATTTTCTCTTTGGACCAAATTGTATAAAGTCCATGGTTTTTGTGTTATTTCAAGATTTATAGTTGGCCCCTTATTTTTTTTACATAAAACTACGTGTAAATTTGTTAAAAGCGGACCCTTTATTAAGCTTTTACTCTATGCACTTCATGGCCTGATAATTGATGTGAGTCTCGGTTTTATTTGAAAGCTTTTTATCATAACCTAAAATTTATATAAAAAATATGTGAAATGGGTAATCAATAATCAAATTGAGTTTTAATATTTTTAATTTTATTTAAACATTTTAAAAATGTCATATAATTCAAATTTAGAATTTTTTTCCTCTTGTAAGAAAATTAATTTTCAACTCGTATTTTCAGCCATATTTCGAGAAGATAAAAAAAGGGAGTCACAAATTCTGGTAAGCAATTTATTTAATATTTTGGTACACTCCATCTAAAAAAAAATTAATAGCGAAGTAAGATGTATAATTCATTTTAATTTTTTTTTGTTCGTTATTAGTTTTATAATTTTGTATTAGAGCCTTTTTGTTTTTATAAGTTGTTATATTTTTTTATATATTTTTTATAAATTTTTTATAAATTTTTTATAAATACATATCATATTTATATTTTTTGTATAATTTATATAACCCTTTTTAATTTTTTATATAAACTTTTTTATTATATTCTGTAATGGTTCTGTAATATTAGTAAACTGTAATTCTGTAATATTAGTAAACGGCACCACTTATTGCCAGATGCTCTTTCAAGTATTTTCCTAATTATCCGGTAGGTTTATCAAATAATAACGCAAAAACTTCTCACGATAGTGATTTAATTTTAAGTTTTGCTAATTTAGTTTTAAATATTGATAAAATAATTAATGTGAATGGCTGGTCTGTATATAAAAATAAAACTAATATTATTTTATATTTTTTACAAAATGATAATTATTTCGGTTGCGTTTTTAAACTTAGAATTATCATTGATAATAATTTATTAGTTACTTGCTTTTCAGACTCTATAAAAGAACCAAATCAAAAATGTTTTTTTGTTTTTTTTATTTTTATTTTTTTATTCATAGAAGTTTATAACACAAAATACATAATTATATGTAAAAATATTTCAAAAAGAAAATCTAACTAAACTTAACATCGCTATACAGTTTTTTAACTGGTGTTGAGATGTGTTAAAATATTAATTTACTATCAATTAAAAAGAATACATACATTTTATTATTTAACAAGTTAATTAATTGTGTAAAATAAAATGACTAGAAGGAAACAATAAGCGAATTACAAAAAATTTAGTAAAATAAAATTAAACTTTAAATTCCAAAATTAAACAAATATACATAATAAACAACAACAAAAAAGTGTTGTCGTTTCTTCTTCACTTTGAAAGGTACTTTTCACTTCACAGGGTACTTTGAAAAGTGCTACAGTTGTCTTTAATAAATTTTAATGCCTGCTTTTTCAACACCGTGAGACTTGCTGATTTTTTAATACTAGTTGGTAGTAGATTAAAGACACGAGTGGCAGTTGGTATTAAACTTTTATAGTGTTTATTCGTTCTACTAGCTGGTATTTCTTTCATGTTAGTATTTCTGTTGTCCTTCCAGAGGTGTTGTACCTTTTTTTTTATAACCGCATTGTTTTTTATATTATTGTTTAGAACAAATTTTGGCTTATCCAAGATTATAATTTCTCTGATATTGCTAATTTTTGTTTCTGCATAGTGGCGCTGTAATCTCTGTCGTACCTAAACATGCTTTTAACAGTTTTCGTGAGAGCCTGATGACATTTTTGAATTAGATAATCTGCACATGACGACCAAATGACAACGTTATACCTTAGATGAGAGATGACGTGGGCATTTATAATTAATCTTGCTGTGACTGGTGCTATTTTTAAGTCAGCTCTACGAATAATACTAATTAGCGGCAGTAATCTGGAGTAAATGTAATTAACATGCGGGCCCCATTGTAGTTGGTAGTCCAATATCATTCCTAGATGTTTGGCTGTTTCAATTTCCTCTAATATTGTACCATTCCAAGAAATACAGGGCTGGATAGCTATTTGGTTTTTATTTTTAAAGATTATAAATTTTGTTTTAGCCTCATTTATTGTTAATTTGTTTCCTGCTGCCCGACTTGAGAATACTCTTAGGTCAGTGTTGATAATATTCTCCAGGTCATATTCACTGGAACCGTTACACAATAAGCAAGTATCGTCAGCAAAAATGTTGTATCTGGCCTTAAGGTTACTTATGGTGATTACTTGTATTTCTGGTAGAATTCGTGTTATCAAGGATGTTAACAATACGTGCTGTAGTACTTTATCGTATCAATGTATTTAGTAGACGTGCAATTATTTTTCAACAAGTCAATATTACCAACATTATGATGTTGTTGTAGTCATTGAGTATATTCTCCATAAATTGAATGAAGTTGCCTTTGTCATCCGTCTGTACGCGATAAGCAGTCGTAAGCGTTAATTTAGGGTTGGAATTTTTATTTGGAAGATAATCGAATTGAAGGCAAGCTTTAGCGATTACTTCAACATTCAGTTCTTTCCTAGTGAATATGACACTAACTCCACTCGTATTTTCATTACGACTGCATAACGCACAGGGATAAAGTTTTCTAAGTTTTAATGTTGCTCTTCGTTCTCGTACAGCCGGGTTTCGTTGCCAACAATAATTGACACATCGGAATTTGTCTTTATGAAAATAGCTAATTCATTCATCTTGTTCCTAATGCTTCTTAGGTTGAAATAGGTTAATTTTAGCGAATTTGATGAGACTGACATATTGATGATACGGTAGATTTGCGAAACAACTATTACCTTTCTAAATAGTACATGACTTTCGACCTGGCAATTTCTATTTGTTTCAAATACACCGAGCATGTCCAGTTAATCGAACCATGTCCCATTGGATCTAGTTTACAACAACACATCGTTTGTACAAGCCGAAGTTTCGTGTTTGTCACCGCATTTACCACATTTTGTTTCTGAAGTAAATTTGTCTTGAAAATGGACGTAGTAATTGCATTTACTACATCTAGGTGCATAAAGATGTTCATTAACATAATGACTCCGCCACCCAACGTTAACATAAGTGTTGATAATTTTGTTTAAATGTCGACTGCTTACATTCAATAATGTATCTGTATAGAGCGCCATACTTCTTCTTGTGAATAATTTTACATTCGTCAGGATTATCGACATTTGCGTTTTGCGCGATTATTAATTCCATCAGCAGGGTATCTGATTCAAATTTCTTCGACACATGTTAATCTTATTCTAGATTTCCTCATTTTCGTATCATTAATTGTGTACTCATCACCCATGCTTTTTTCCTAGCTCCGATTTCAAAATGTCACAGCGAATAGACAACCCAGCTTTGATAATAACCCCTCCGTTTTTCGTGGACCGAATATCTGCAACTGATAATTTTAGTTTACCGGATGAATGAGCTGCTTAATTTTTTGAATTGCAGCGTCTGTTTAGAATCGCTATTTATTGGCTTAAGGAAAATATTTTGGATATTTGATTTACTTTCTTGCGTCTTAAGCTTAGCCACATCCGCATAGGAAAAAACTGCAGTGGTTTTGCTTTGAATTTGTACTTGATCCGCTAAACCTATAATTTTTTCCTCTAGTCCCTCCACCTTCTTGATCATAACCTCCTGCCTATCTAGCATCTCATAGACCATATCCTGATTGATGAGGTAACGCTTAACAGCTTGTTTTTCTTCATCGCACCTCCAAAACAATGCATCACATCCTTTCAATTCGTTATACAAAACGTCAGATATCTTTATACATTTCGTATGCACCCAGTTTTTGCAAATTCTGTTACATAATAGTCCAAAATCCACATTACTTACTACTAAGCCACGTATTTTACATAGATGTTGCTTAGGTTTCACCATTTTTAATTTTTTTTTTCCAGTAGTAGAAAATATTTTGCAAAGCGTAAACCCTAATTTCCTTTGAAATCTGTGTGCAGGATGGTAACACTTTTGAAATGGCAGAATCAAATTTGACAATATACAAGAGCAACTAGTCTATAACAGATGTTGGTGTATTATTGTTTAATTTTTGATAGTTACTGAATTAAAACAGCTATTAATTTTAGCTATGAATTAAAATGTTGTAGTATGTAACCAACACCACCAAAACCACAGCTCAATATAAAATTAAATAAAACAATTTACCGCCTTTCCAATTCAACAAATTTGCTTTTTGATGAGAAACGAGCGATGTGAATCAAAATTCAACCAGATGAAAACCACCAAAGACACCAATGAATGGTATCTGAGACAATCCAGCAATTAATAATAAGTAGATCCTTTTCAAATGAATTTTTAATTAAAGAGCCAAAGTTTCACTTATAGTCGATTTTACTAACACATTCACAATCACAATTTATAAATATTTTATCACAAAATATGAAACTTGAATTTTGGTCTCAGCTACGGAATTTAATATCGTTTTTCAATATGAAGAATTATCCGATTCTAATAAAACTTACCTACTTTTAAAACAAGCTCGTTTTCTTCTAGAAGCCTATTTAAATTATGAGGATAGTTCAGAAAAACGAAAGAAATTAAATATTATTATTGACCAAATTCAGCTTACAAACTCTAAACAACCCTGATATAGTTGTAGTACCATGGTAATGGCTTTTTTAATTTTTGCTCATTTTAGAGCTGATTATTCAATTATTTCTCAATATTTTAATCTTCCAAGCAGTAGACATCTTTTAAAATCTTTAATATCTTCTCAATTGTAAATAACACCTAATTGTAAAAATAATGAAAACAATAGCAATTATTTCACTGCTGCTTCCGAATCCTTAACGGAACGTGAAAAATTTGTGGCCATCTTAATTGATGAAATTTATATAAGTCAGGCCTACAATATAAAACGAACAATGTTGTAGGAATGATAATAATTCAACGGAAGCTGCTAGAACCCTGGCCTTTATGATTAAGTCAGTTTTCGGATATTTCAAAGAAATTGTCTGCTTAATTCCAGTTGTTCGGCCATCAGGTCAATACCTAACTGATACCATAAAGGCTGTAATTGAATTAGTTCAAAGTAAAGGCTTCCGCGTTCTTATGATTATAACTGATAATCACAAAATTAATCAAAATATGTTTAAAAATTTGAGTTCACAAAATCAAAATTATTTTCCTAATCCAAACGGTATTGGAAATATATATTTACAGTTTGATACTGTACATCTTTTCAAAAATGTTCGCAATAATTGGCTTTGTACACCACATAAATGTTTAAATTTTTCAGATTTTGAATCCAAAGCTATTAAACATGCCCGTTTTTCGCAATTCACGGACTTATATCAAAAAGAAGAAAAGTTATATATTAAAAACAGCCTTTAAATTAAATAAGAAAACATTAGAACCAACAAATTTTCAAAAACAAAATGTTTCTTTAGTAGATAATATATTTCACCATTCTACAATTACTTCTTTAAAAGAATTTGAAGAAATGCGCTCTACTGCTGATTTCTGTGATATTATTTGAAAATGGTGGGATATATGCAACACTAGTGATAATTTCCAGGGTATTAAAACTAAAAATGATTGGGGAAAACCAATTAAAGAGATAACAGATATTTGTCTCAATTTTCTAAAAGAGTTTTGTGAGTGGTTATCAGTTTGGAATACAAATGATAATAAAAATAGATTTTCAAAAGACAATAAAGAAAATGTTGTTTTAATTCATACGGTTGGGGAGAATTCTTTAGAAGAGCAAATTAACTTAGAACCTTTTGATCAAATTTTCATTTCAAATTACTTCTCAACGGTAAATTTAAAAAAAATATATAAAATGCATCGATTGCAAATCATTATTCCTGAAAAAACGCGGGACTGCAGGTTCATCACTTAACAGAAAGGATCTTTCTTTATCGACAGATCAGACAAATTATGTTTTATTTCATATGACAGCGATTTTTCAGGAGATTTTACGGGAAACAAATTTAAAAAAAATTTCTTTGAGCAAAGTAATCAAAAAAGAATACTAATTGAACTGACGTTAAATAGTCTTCGTTTGGACAAGAATGACATTGATTTGGAATCGACGTGTAAATGCGGCAATAGTAGCATCCAAATAAGTAAAACGTTTGCAAATATTTTATTAAATAATTACACAAAATGGGAAAATGACGTATTAAAATCAAATAGACAAAATCGAAAATTAAAAATATTTCAAAATTAAGAAGGGTTATAATATATTTTCTACATATATATAGATGTTATTGTTTTTAGTTTCTAATTTTCTTATATTTTTTTAGTTTTTTCTGATATTTTTTTAATTTTTAATTTTGTGATATTTTTTATATAGTTGTTAAAATTTATTTATTTATTGTTTTTTTATTAATATTTTTGTTTCTATTTATTATTTTATAGTTGTTCATAAATATTACACTATTTTTTTTAGAATTCAGTATATTAGGCCTATTGGGGAGACCGCTTAAAAAAAATTTCATCTTATTTACATCATTTAGTAAAAAATAATTTTAAAAAATTTAATTTTTTCATTGATAAATATTAATTTTAAAAAATTGCTTCCAATTACTCCTTTCCTTGAAAATTTTGCTGAAAAATATGATTTGAAAGTTAATTTTTTTACTAACATAAAGAGAAAACTCTAAACTTTATTTTTATATAAATTTTATAATTTTTTATTATAATTAAAAATATAAAAACTTACTTTGAACTGAAATATACTTACCAAATTTGCACCACAATTTAAATTATTAGGTTATGTTCACTATAATTATTAAAATTGTGTACTCTCATTATGTTTTAAGAGTATTAAATGACGGCGATATGAAATGCTAGAAAATATGCTGAAAATTTTGAGTTGAAAGATGAAATTTTGATATGTTATAGAAAAAATTTCAATATTTTATTTTAATATAAAATTCGGCATGTTTGGGTAAATATTTCATATCGAAAACTCGAAAAGAAAATTATTAAAAATGGGCATTTTTCTTAAACAAAAACAAAAAAGAACAAAAAAATCTTTATTAAATGTAATTTTTCGAAGCTAAGTTTTTACTAATATATAGAATTTAAGTTTTAAATATTAGTAAAAAAAATAGATTTCAAAGACTGCAAATTATATAAAGGTCAAAATAATATTGTTTTATATATTTTAATAGAAAATAATCACTTTAAATATGATTTTAAATTTAAAATAATAATTAATAACGATCTATCAGTTACTTATTTCACAGGTAATAGAGTAACAAAACAATTTAAAAATATTAAATGATATTGAAAAGCGCGAAAAATTAAATATTATTATTGACCAAAATAAACCTTTTAGATATGAAGGTACCTAAATATAGTTGTCATGCCATCGTAATATGTTATCCAGCCAATGGTGTAGTTGTTAAGAAACTGGCCTTTCATACGAAAGGTCTCGGGTTCAAACCCCGGCTGGGTCATATAGATTAATAAAAAAATAATATAGATTTTTCTTATGATATATAATTAGTATAATATGTATAATTAAATTAAAAATAAGTATATACATATGTCTTCTAAAAGTTATAATTAATATCATAGTGTAATATATAATAAATAATAATAAAATATAATTGTGTAAGATAATAGATGGCGTAGAATTAGAGAAACGCCTAGTCTTGTACAATAGCTACAGCCGAGTAATCAACGGCTTAATGAAATAATGATTCCAGAAACTGAAGCTGAGTCAAATATGAATAATAAATGACTTAGTGGATGCCCTATGCTCCTTATATGAGTAAGGAAAAACACACCATCGTAATGTCAGTTTTAATTTTTGCCCACTCAATATCAAGTATATCTAATATCTCTAATTTCCTCTCCTCTATTATTATATTATCTCTAATTTCCTCTCTCTTCCATCCGGTCGGAAGATATAGATTTTTGTGAGATTTTTTTTTGTTTTTTAGTTTTAATATTATTTTGTTGTAAATGAATTATTTTTTTTTGTTTTTATTTAATTTATTTAATTTCGTTGTTAAAATATGAATTATATTTTTTCTTTTTTGTTAAAAAATTATTTTTTTATTTTATTACTATATTGAAATAAAATATATTTTGTATATATTAATGTATTTTTTTTTATTATTTTAGTTTAAGGCCTAGTCTTCAAGCGATACTACTTAAAAAAAAATTCGCCATATTTGCTAACTCAAAGGTGGTGTGAAAAGAGGAATAACTTATAATATTAATTTATTTCATTATATTAATAAAAATTATATATAAGTTAACATAAATTAACGTATTGTAAAAACAATTAAATATTTATTTTTTGCACTTAATTTTATATGCATTCTAAAAAAATTTACTTTATTTACTAAACCAAATCGATATTGCGATAAAAATTATTTTGCAACATTTTTTTTGCTCAGTAATGTACCAAATCAATGTTTTTTTAAAAAGTTTTTAAGAAACTTCTTTTGTAGAAAAGTAGTTAGCAGATATTTTTTAAAAAGTAAATATGCTTTTTAAAAAATATCTCCTAACTACTTTTCTATAAAATGAATGAAAATTTCCTTTTAATAAAAGACGTAAAAATGGTCGAACTTTAATGCTCCCTTAGGACGAAATTGAAAAAAATCTGTAGTTTTTGCGTTATTTCCAGATTTCTAGGAGGACTACTCAATTTTTCCATAAGACTACGTGTATTTTTTTTTTGAAAAAAAGGATTACTATTTAGCTTTCCCCTCTCAATGTCAAGGCCTTATAAAAATTAATGTAGGTTATGATATTACCCATAGTGAAGAAATTATTTTCAATCAATTTTAAAACACAGCTGAGTAAACCGTGCGTATGTATTGCTTTAGTTTCTTCAGAAATAGTTTCGTAAAAGTTGAAATTTATAGGAAATTTTTATTCTAATTGAATTTTTAGAAAGTAACGTTCAATTTTTGATTTGAATTAAAAGTTTTTAAAATTAAATTAAATAATGTAAAAAAGTGTGGCGCAAATGGTGCATAAAGAAATGTGGAAGAACACAGGAGAGCAGAGTTTTCTTTCATTAAGTTTTAATTAATTTTTCATTTAAAAGATAGTAAAAACTGAAAAATTGAATTTTGTATTTATATTAATTCTTCTCATATAAATGTATGCATTAGGTACATAGTATATAAATGGATACATTATTTTCAGGTTTCCTTCTTCAAAAAAAAAATGGATTTATCCAAATGTAAATATGTACTTGTAAGTTTTTATCTTCTAAAATCTTATACTTAGGATACTTATGAAATACTTATAACAACAATTTCATTTAAAGTGTTTTGCATTTAAGTTGTTTTAGCATGATTATTTAAAACGTTAAATTTTTAATAACTTTTAATTAAACGCAAATATTTTTAAAAATAATTTGCTATCTTTTATATATTTTTAAAACGAATTTGCTATCTCTTAAATATTTTTAAAAAGAATTTGCTCTTTTAAATATTTTTGAAAAAAATTGCTATATTTTAAATATTTTTGAAAAAAATTTGCTATAGACACTTATTGAATGTATGGACAATAAGAAGATAAATTTATTGGTGAACTAAGCAGAGTATCTTCCAAGAAGTTTTCTCATTTAGCATTCTATATGAAACATACAAAAAACACCAAACTCTTTAATTAGAATTTCAACCAAACCATTACGGAATAAATTGTCATATTGAAAACAAACGATATCTAAAAAGCGATAAATACGATTTTTTTTTTTTTTAATTATATATGTTGAAATAAAAACTCTTAATACTTGATCATTCTTAATAGTTAGCGCTGTTACCGGCATATCCAACGAAAACGTTAATATATACCGCATTTTAATTCCTAATTTGATAAAGGATTTTCCAAAATTATATGAAATTAAATAATGAATTATAAAATATTTCTTTATAATTTATTAGATTTTATCATAACTATTATTTTATATACGTGAATACTCTATGTATACTTTTATATATAGAGTATTCACGTGGAGTATTCAATGGAAGAAAAAAGTTTAGACAGTTTTTTTAATTTCGTAAAATCAACTTAATCGTATTTTAGTTTTCTTTGTCTTTTTTGTTTGTATGTCAATTGATGTATGTACATCTGTATATATTTCTTCATATAACTTTTTCGACTTCTTAAAAAAAGAAAAAAACCTCGATTTTACCTCGATTTTTTATCAATCAATTTTGGTATTTTCATAACCCAACCATAGGTACAAGAATTATTATTGTAAAAGTATAAAATATGAAAAAATGTGTATATATTAATATAAATTTAAAGTTATTTTCATTCCCTCTAAAAATATATTTTTTCTTTTTAGCCAATCTTACAATATTTTAAAAATTCAAACTACAAGCTATTTAGTTTAATATCAGATAGATATTTATTATAAGAATATAATGATCCACTGTTGAGACAATCAAAAAGTTTATCGACAATCAAAGATGTTTCAATAATTGTTCTAATAGCGGCACTCACTGTTCTACTAAATATTTGTGTTGCTAATTTAAATCTCATTTTTGCAAAAGTATTGGGATTAATATGTTATCTAGCTAATTTGGTCAACATCTTAGTTTTTCAATTTATTGGAACTTCCCATAATTCTATGAGAACTTTAAAGCTTTTAGTACCATCTGAGGCTTTTAAATCGGAATCCATTAATGTATTTCTAAGAGATTTAATTAGATGGGGAAAATCGAATAAGCAAAAAATGTTTTATTATTATACCCTACACCTAAAGTATAGGGTATATAAACTTTGGTATGGTGTTTGTAACCACCAAAAGGAAGCGAGTTAGATATGGACATGTATATATATTCTGAATCAGGATCATCTCCTGAGTCGATTTAACGATGTCCGTCCGTCCGTCCGTCCGTTCTCACAATAACTCAAAAACTAATGAAGCTATCTTGATGAAATTTATATAGTAGGTTACTAATCACGAAAGGAAGGCTAAGTTCGAATTTGGACAAAATCGGTCCATGGGTTCGGATTCGTTTAAATGAACCTTTAAATTTTGTACAATGATGTTCCTTCCCGTTCGATTTATGTCTCTGAAAATTAAGAGGATTTAGTCCATGGGTTTGGATTTTGGAAGCTTCCGAACGAGCACCAGAGCAAATGAGATTATCTCCAAAACCAAAAAAGATATAACCTTCAAATTTGGCAGAGTGGTGTTCTTTCATGTTTTATTTAAGTCTCTGAAATTTGAGAGGATTTGGTTCATCGATTCGGATCTTGGAAGCTTCCGAACGAGCCCTAGAGCAAACGAGTATATCTCCACAACCAACAAAGATAGAACCTTTATTTTTAGTACAAGATTGTGCTGTTATGTTTCCTTTTCTATAAAATTGGAAACTGACATTTGAAAGAATTTGAACCATGGATTCGTATATTGAAAGCTTCCAAACGAGCCCCAGAGCAAACGATATTATCTCCAAAACCAACAAAGATAGAACCTTTAAATTTTTTACAATGATGTTCCTTCCCGTTTGATTTATGTCTCTGAAATTTAAGAGGATGTAGTCCATTGGTTTGGATTTTGGAAGCTCCCGAACGAGCCCCAGAGCATATGAGATTATCTCCAAAAACAACAAAGATATAACCTTTACATTTGGCAGAATGGTGTTCTTTCATGTTTGATTTAGGTCTCTGAAATTTGAGAGGATTTGGTTCATGGGTTTGGATTTTGGAAGCTTCCGAACGAGCCCCAGAGCATATGAGATTATCTCCAAAACCAACTAAGATATAACCTTTAAATTTGGCAGAATGGTGTTCTTTCATGTTTGATTTAGGTCTCTGAAATTTGAGAGGTTTTGGTCCTTGGGTTGGGCTTTTGTAAGCTTCCGAACGAGCCTCAGAGCAAATGATATTATCTCCAAAACCAACTAAGATATAACCTTTAAATTAGGCAGAATGGTGTTCCTTCATGTTTGATTTATGTTTCTGAAATTTATGAAGATTTGGTCCATGGGTTCAATTCTTGGAAGCTTCCGGACGAGCCCCAGAGCAAACGAGTATATCTCCACAACCAACAAAGATAGAACTTTTATTTTTAGTACAAAGGTGTTCTGTTATGTTTCCTTTTCTGTAAAATTGGAAACTGACATTTGAAAGAATTTGAACCATGGGTTCGTATTTTGGATACTTCCGGACGGGCACAAGAGCAACGAGCATATCTCCAAAACCAACAAAAGTAGAACCTTTAAATTTAGTACAACGCTGTTCTGGCATGTTTTCTTTATGTTCCTGAGATGGATTCGATGAATTGGAGTGGCATTTGGGGTACCTGACACACACCTCCCAAGGACTAACAATTTTCGAAATTAATAAAGATAGAAACTTAAAATTTTTTACAAAGGTGTCAAGCATATCCCAAGAGGATGCATCTTTTACGTTCCTGAAATTCGAGGTGAATAAGACAGAAAAGGGAAGAAGTTCAAGCAGCTGCCAAAAAAACTTATGGATTTTTAATTTAATTCGAATTATTCCGGTGTAGGGTATTAATAAGTCGGTTACATCGACTTACTGTTACATTTACTTGTTGTAATTTAAAAGTGGTTTTTCAGGTGTTATTTCTAGCAACGAAAAAACTTTGGCTAAAGCTTGGTCACAAGTAATTGCCCGTATTATTATACCAATATTGAACAAACTTCTCAATTTTTTTTTTAATAATTTCTAAAAGTGTGACAAGACGAATACATATATCTATATTTTATATTCTAAAAATAAAATTTAAAAGTGTTACGAGAGGAATATCTTTATAGTTATGCGTGTATGTATATCCATACATCAGTTACAAAAAAAATATTCATAAAATATTTTATAAACAACGCCTAAATATCTTACAAGCCCGATCGAAACGCTCAATAAATTGTACACAAATAGCGTTTTTTATACCCTACACCTAAAGTATAGGGTATATTAACTTTGGTATGGTGTTTGTAACCACCAAAAGGAAGCGAATTAGATATGGCATACATATATATTCTGAATCAGGATCACCTCCTGAGTCGATTTAACGATGTCCGTCCGTTCGCATGATAACTCAAAAACTAATAAAGCTATCTTGATGAAATTTATATAGTAGGTTACTAATTACGAAAGGAAGGCTAAGTTCGAATCTGGACAAAATCGGTCAGTGGGTTCGGTTTCTCGAAGCTTCCGAATGATTCCGGAGCAAACGAGATTATTTCCAAAACTAACAAAGATAGAACCTTTAAATTTTGTACAATGATGTTCCTTCCCGTTCGATTTATGTCTCTGAAATTTAAGAGGATTTACTGCGTGGATTTGGATTTTGGAAGCTTCCGTACGAGCACCAAAGCAAATGAGATTATCTCCAAAACCAATAAAGATATAACCTTTAAATTTTGTACAATGATGTTCCTTCCCGTTCGATTTATGTCTCTAAAATTTGAGGGGATTTGGTCCATGGGTTCGGATTTTGGAAGCTTCCGAACGAGCCCCAGAGCAAACGAGATTATTTCCAAAATCAACAAAGATAGAACCTTTAAATTTTGTACAATGATGTTCCTTCCCGTTCGATTTATGTCTCTGAAATTTAAGAGGATTTGATCCATGGGTTTGGATTTTGGAAGCTTCCGAACGAGCACCAGAGCAAATGAGATTATCTCCAAAACCAATAAAGATATAACCTTTAAATTCGGCAGAATGGTGTTCTTTCATGTTTGATTTAGGTCTCTGAAATTTGAGAGGATTTGGTCCTTGGATTCAGATTTTGGAAGCTTCCGAACGACCCTCAGAGCAAATGATATTATCTCCAAAAGCAACAAAGATATAACCTTTAAATTAGGCAGAATAGTGTTCCTTCATGTTTGATTTATGTTTCTGAAATTTGTGAGAATTTGGTCCATGGGTTCAATTCTTGGAAGCTTCCGGACAAGCCCCAGAGCAAACGAGTATTTCTCCACAACCAAGAAAGATAGAACTTTTATTTTTAGTACAAAGCTGTTCTGTTATGTTTCCTTTTCTGTAAAATTGGAAACTGACATTTGAAAGAATTTGAACCATGGGTTCGTATTTTGGAAACTTCTGGACGAGCACAAGAGCAACGAGCATATCTCCAAAACCAACAAAAGTAGAACCTTTAAATTTAGTACAATGGTGTTCTGGCATGTTTTCTTTATGTTCCTGATATGGATTCGATGAATTGGAGTGGCAATTCGGGTACCTGACACACACCTCCCAAGGACTAACAATCTTCGAAATTAATAAAGATAGAAACTTAAAATTTTTTACAAAGGTTTCAAGCATATCCCGAGAGGATGCTTCTTTTACGTTCCTGAAATTCGAGTTGAATAAGACAGAAAAGGGAAGATGTTCAAGCAGCTGCCAAAAAAACTTATGGATTTTTAATTTAATTCGAATTATTCAGGTGTAGGGTATTAATAAGTCGGTTACATCGACTTACTGTTACATTTATTATAACTATGTATACATATATATATATTAACTATGTATATGTATAACTACCTTATTCAGTATGAAAATATACTTTTAAGAATTCTGCTATCTAGAAAGAATTACAAACATATGTATTCTATAGTCATAAAAGCTGGTTTTCATAAGAAATTTTATGGATAGTATCGCAACTTTAGAAAGAGAAAAATATAGTGTACTACTAGTGGAAAAGAGGGAGAAAAAAATTATATTATTAAAAAATATTACAGCAACACTTTGACAGTTAAAATTGTACATAACCTAATTTATTAATGTTTATATTCATATTTAGTTAAAAATTTAAAATTTTTTATTTATAGAGTTGTTAAAAATAACATACATAGTTTATTAATAATATTTTTATACCGATAATATAGTCATTTTAATATAGTTTCTCACTAGAAAATAAAATTATAATATTTGTTTATTTTTTTGACACTTCAAAATTTAAATGCCATGGTGTAGAAATTTTTTTGTAAGATATACAATTTTTGCATACATATGTAATTTGTGGATATTTATTATAGATATTTCGATATTTTATGTGGATAGTTACTTTTTTGGATATTTTCAAATGTTTCAGGGATATTTTTAGATTAAACTCTTTGAAACACGTATCATTTTTGTATCTTTTGCCTATCCTCTAACATTTTCGTGGATATATCGATCTAATGAAAACCAGCCTTAATATATATATGTAATTATACATTCAGTAAATATGATCTTAATATTTTAAAAAAATTCAATACTCCATCCAAAAATATTTTTTAAATTTTAGAAAAAATATTCTTCTAAACAAAAAAGAAAAAAAAAAACAAATAGATCTCCGTTACAATTTACATCACACTTGCAATTATAATAAAATTTTGTTGACCTTGAAATATTATCTATGGTTGTGTAGAGTAATTCTTTATGAGTTTAAAATAATAAGAACATATGCTTGTGATGCATAGATAGAAATGTATGTATGTATGTAACAATATAAAATCAAATTATAGAGAAAAAAAAAATCAGTTCGAAGAAAATGAATTGTGATACAAATACAAAAATATAAAAAAGCTTTAATTGAAATATGATATTTTAATAAGTAACGTTATGCGTTTTGTATATGTAGGTATACATATGTAGGTTTTGTTATTAGGAAAATAGGATGTTAAAGGGGAGTTAGTGAGAAGATTGGAAACGAATCTATAAAGATTTGTTTTGAATTTTTGCAAATTGTAATACCGAACGTTATTGACAGAGGGGAACACATTAGATGGAAGTATGTTCCACATCTTAGCAGTTCTCACAACAAATGAGTTTCCATAGCCAGTTTTAAACCATTTTGCAATTTAGAAATGAGCATTTGCAGCTACTCTGGTGTTACGTTGGAATTGTTTAAGAGGAGGCATAATTGATTTAAGTTCAATAGAGCAAATGTCATTACCTACAAGATATCTATAAAACAGAGAAATAGCTCCAATATTACGACGAGAGTTAAGTGGAGTAAGTGTTACTTGTTCGACGAGGTCGCCTATTAGGCATAAGGCGCGGTTTTGGATTTTGTCGAGACGAGACTTTTAACTCAGAGAAGTTTGGAATGCGCCAGCCCAAATGTGGGAGTTGTAGTCCATCCTAGGTCGAATGTTGGCTTTATAGATATTAGACAGATCCTTTGGAGAGAAATATGTTTTGCAACGGGACAGAAAACCCAAACATTTGGCAGCACTCTTAGCTATATCAAAAATATGCTCATTCCACAGCATTTTTTGATTTAGCTGCAAACCTACAATGCTTAAACTTTCTGATCGCTCTATATCTTCTCCTTGGAATCGCAGAATTGGGTTGAACTGATTTCTTTTGCAGGAAATCAGGCAGCTTTGAGTTTTTGAGGTATTAAGCTCAACTCTATTAGTTTTACCACAATCGGCTATTTTAGTTAAATCATGGTTAACTAAACTAACCATAATTTTTCTTTTCGAACTGATTGCGGTAAATGTGATATTAGACTTCTTAAGGAAATCTTAGGATGCCACTAGAGTGCTATCGTCGGCGAAGCTATGAATTGGATTAAGGGAGAGGAGAGTAAGTCGTTGATAAAAATCAAAAAAGGAGTTGGTGATAAGGCGGAGCCTTGTGGAACGCCAGCGTTTATTTCTAAATTGTCAGACATAAAACTGTCGACAAGGACACGAATACGACGATTCGAAAGAAAATCTTCAATCCATTTGCAGAAAGGATTACCAAAACCAATAGCTCTGCATATGTTCAAAAGAGCAGAAGGCCATACTCGATCAAAAGCCTTTGAGATATCAAGAGCAACAACTTTAGATTCACCTGAACAGTGAATAGTGGTGTTGTGAACAGTGAATACTTTTCGCTGAGGTATGTTAGAAGATCCTGTAGATCTTTTACTTCTAAAGCTATCTTGCCTATCATGTAAAATACCTCTGCAATCGAGGTATCTCATCATCCTTTTGTTAACGAGAATTTCCATAACTTTGGAAATGACCGAAATAATTGCTACTGGCTGGTAGTTGAAGGAGTCGCTTTTGTCACCTTTTTTGGGGATCGGAGAGACATGAGCAATTTTCCATTGACTGGGATGTCTGCCATTGTGACTTAAGATATCTGCCATTGTGACTATTGTGACTTGAAAAATGGAGCCAGTTTTTGATGCGGACATTGAAATCACCCGCATCAACTATCTCACATTCAGGATTCTTTTCCAGAATTTTATTGATATTGTCGGATAATTTTTCGATGGCCACAACAGTTTCCAGCTCACTGGCATGAGGGGATCTGTATAAATAAGAGAAAAAAATTGTAGCATTTTCAACACGAAGTTTAACCCACAGATAATGAAAAATCGGGTTGGAGCTTTTAAGATCATGAAGGGTGTTGAAAGCTACATTAGAACGTATATATAAAGCGACTCCTCGGTGAGGTATAAAACGCGAAATAAGTGTATAGCCGTTGATATTATAATTAGTATTATCACCTACAACTTGAGTCTCGCTTAAGACAAGTATAGCTGGTCTTTCGGAGTGAAGATGGGCTTCAACAGAATTTGAGTTTTTCCGATTTTACTTTAGCAACTATTTTCAGAATAAAAATAGTGAAAATGAAGAAGATCGAAAATGAGAAGATTACCCATTTAAAAATGCTTTGATTTGCTAGTTCTTCATACAACAGATTTATCTGGTTGGTGTTGTGTTTATTAATTTTCTGCAATTATGGTAGAGATAGTTTGGTTTCATGCTCACATGTGATATTGTGAGTATTTTGAGTGGATGTGTTTCTACGAGTATATTATGTGCTGGATATTTCTGCTTGATTATTCCTAAATGTTGTTTCATTAATTTGTATTGAATACAATCATACATTGAATATCATCATCATTTGTTATCATACCATCTTTGATGTAATTTATGTGCAATTTGGTGTGAAGTTTCTGTTGGGCAAAGAGCTTTATTGTGGTTCAATAGTTGTGTGCGCATTTTAAATAACTTGGCTGACATAAAATAACTGAAGTGGTATTTTTCATTTCTGTAAGTGGCTGTGAGTACTTTCCGCAATCTGCTGCTTTATTTGTTTCAAGTATGACAGTATGACAGTTCCATTTAGAATCACCGGGTATATTATCATGAAATTGCAAAGTTTCGTTAGTCGTGGCATTTTTAAAATATAGTGTATAAAGCTCTTATTTTGCAATATTTTTATTTTGGTTACAGTATATAAGTTGTTAATGCTTATTGAAATATTTTCAAGATTGATTTTCGTTTCAATATCGTCTAAAAAAAGTGGATTTACAATATCACTTCTTGCCAGTACTAGTGAGATAGTGTTTAAATGATTAATTATATCATTATTTCGGTTGATAAGATATTACGCAAGGAGCTAATTTTTAGTTTTAGAGCGGTCCATATAATCCCTGTTGTATTGCCGTGGTGTATTAATTTTGTTCGTGATTTCGTTTATTCTGTCTTGTAGAACGGAGTTTATTTTCATCTGTCAATTATTGTTTTCAATTAACATATTGCAGTGAGGAGGTGTTAGTAGTTGCTATGGTCAGGTGTTCCCGTTATAAATTTCGGGACACTACTAAGAAAGTCGATGGATCTGGACTTTTTGTTTTGGTCTGTAATTTCGTTAAATTCTGTAAAGTTGGTTGTGTGAATAATGAAGGAAAAGTTACCGTATATCGCTACTTTCCCTTGTGTTATAGCGATAATGTGGGCTGACTTGTAGTCTAGTATCCTGTATGTGGTTAGCCGGAACAAAAAGAATATTAATCTGAAAAAGTTAGAGAAAATTGCCTTTATTAATCTTTTTTCCATAGTTTGTCCGTAGAAAGACCATGTCGCAGGTTTATTAGTTTTTCTATTAATCTTACGATTAAGTCTATTTAAAGTTTTTTTTTGGAATTTATAAGTCTATTTTTTAATTGTTCTAATTGTTGTGTGGAAAGTTGGTGAAGTATATTGATAGGCTTTGTTTTTATGACAGAGTGAATGGAATTGTTGTACTTATATGTGGCAAACAGAATTAAGTCGATCGTTTCAGTAATGTTTTGCTTTTAATGAAGCGGACAATTTAGAGTTGAATGAAATCTTTCTATTTGTCTATTGCTTTCGTTGTGTAATGTTGGTATAAGATATTGTTTTATATCAAAGTGGTCTCTTAATAAGTTTTTATACTGTTAAAGCAAAAAGGTCTTTCGTTGTCTGAAACTCTGATTTTCGTATTCTTAAATAAAAGTAAGATTTGTAGGAGTGTTTTTTTAATGTCCATTGTAGTTCTCGATGTTATAGATTTAACAATAGCAAATTTTGATAGTTTGTCAACATAAGTAGGAAAGTGTTACTTATCAGAGATACTTATCAGGACATCTATATGTAAGATTTCTCCGGGTAAGTCGGGTATTGGCGTATTACCTATTTCTGGTCTTGAAGGAATTTGTTGGTACTTATTCTCTGAGCATATTTTACAATTTACTAATACGAATTTCATTGCTTTTTTCCTATTGTGAAAATAGTAGTCATTAATAATTGGTTTAAGATTTTCTTGTAGAGATCTATGAGCTCTGTTGTGCTCTTTTGTGATTATATAATTATAATAATTGTTTCAACTTGAACATTTTCCTTTGTTAAATTTATTAGAAATTTTTCAGTATGGAAAATTTAATACCGGCGAAATTAGATAATAGAAAGTTTTGAATTTTTGCTAGGGTTTGTAAGTCACAGTATATTGCATTTGTCACTTGAGGTTTTATACTCTCTTTTACCGTTTTCAAGAGGAAGTCTATGTTATTGAATTTGGTTCCACAGAGGAGACATGTTGGAGTTTTTCTTTTTCTGTATTGTGGAGGAGTATTCCTTTTTTAAAGTTGATTTCCGTATTGACTCTTTTAAGAAAATCATAACCGATTATACCATCAAATACTTTAATTAATTTCACACTTTTTGATTGCTTTCATTTATGGATTTGGCAACAAAAGGTTTGTCTACTGATAAACCAACATTTAATTAATGATTTTTAACATAAATTTTAGAAGTTCCTGTTCGATTAAAATGAAAAGCTTTTGACCGCTTTTATAAGTTTTGGTGCTGAATGGCAAGAGCGAGATTACTCTGAAAAATGAATTTCGTGAATGGGATCATCTTTTTGTAAACTTTCGTACTGCAAATTAGAAGAAGCTATTGATTAATTGTCACTTTCTAGATCATCGCATGATCAGTATTGATAACAGGCATAGTTTTAAAATTTTTGAAGAAGAAATCTATACGAAATATTAAATGCGTCGCATGGGCGTTTGGAATTAATAGGACTAAAGTTGGATTGGTTTTAAATAATTTGTTGTGGTGAAGTGTTAGTTTTATATTGGACTCTTCTGAGCGGGGAACTTTCTAAGTTGACTTCCATAGGTGTTGTTCGGTTGGAAGTCTTAAAGTTATTTTGTTTCAATGGTCCGTTGCCTTTAAAGTTACTGACCGTAAATGTTCGTACCTTCTTTGATTGACCTCTAGTTCTTGTACAGTGGCAAGGGTTTGTGGGAAGGTCAGCAGGTCCAGGTGAGAAAAGTATGTCACAAAATGGACAAAGAAGGCTCGATATATATACTATAAGAGCTGTTTCACGAACTGTTTCACGAGCTGGCTCATTAAGTGCATTTGTTAAGACTTAGTTGTCGGTATTAGACATTATATACTTGTTAATTATAAGAGTTAGTTGTTTGTCTACTGTGTCGTAATATTCCGATATTGTTGATTTACCTTGTCTTAGAATACTAAGTTCGTTTCCTAAAACATGTATTGTTCGTTTGCCAGCGTACGTTTGGACTAGCCTATCAAAGATTGCGTCAAAGTTCAGTATTGTACAAAAGGCCGCTAAATTTGCGAATTTTGCAGCGTTTATCCAGGCTGGATAAGCCGCTGGATCGTTTTGGAATTCGGGTTGTGATTTAAGAACCTCTAGACTGGTATGAAATTCGCGAGTACCAGGACTAATAGAAATAGGACGGAAAGTTATTACTGGCGCAGGCTGTAATTTTGAATATATGTCGGATTTTGGATCTATACCGAAAATTCTACCTTTGTTCGTTCTATAACGGCCACTATACGGTCTTGCACTTGTTCTCCATCAATAGACATTTTAGAGAAGGTAATAGTAATTTTTGAATAGTAATGACAAATATAGTTTGACAAAAATTTAATAAAAACAAATTATTATTACTAATTTTAAGTTTAAAGTTTAACATAATTTAATAATTTGAATAATTTTATTTTGATTAGATGAAATTATATTTAATATTTTTAAACAACAAAAATATGTTAATGTTACAATATTTTTAATTGTTACAAAAGAAGTTCATTCTATTTTAAGACCTCGGACACACAAAGAGCAAGAGAGCGATTTTTCAGAAAAAATTTCAAACATATTGGTTTTTATATAAGTGGCCATGTAGAAGAGTTACAAGCGAACAAATTTTTACATTTTAAACTAGTTTGTATTTGGACCGATAAAACTGCGATAAATTATTATTACATTTTGATTTCTATGTTAAAATTAATATTCTTAACATTTCTGTAAAGTATAAAATAAAACATTTACATGTATATATATATATATGTATATATATTAAATATTTTGTAATCTTTTATTATTTTAAAAATTTTATATTATTTTATTATAATTAAATTATATATATTTTTATTATAAAGATTATAATATTTTTTTCTTGTTTATTGATATTTTTGTTACTATTTATTTGCATGGTTCCGTTATTTTATTATTTCATTTCAAATAATAATTGACAAAAATAATAAAATCCATATATATTTAAATATTTAATATTAAAAGTTGCATTATATTTTTATACCCGTATGAACTATGTTCAAGGGTATAATAAATGTGCTATTACGTTTGTGACACCTTAAAGGAGTCAAGCTAGATAGGTATGGATCAGCTCAGAATTGAATTGTGGGTCGATTAAGCCATGTGCGTCCGTCTGTCCGCACGATAACTTAAAAAATAAAGGAGCTAGGAGGCTGAAATTTTTACGTCACTTTTGCGAAATTGTGAGTTGTGCTATTTAAATCCAGCAATTTCGGCTGCCGGGTTCGAGCAGCTGCTATACAACTTCTTCCTTTAAATGGAAATAATTCAGTATCTAATGAAGCTAGGTATCTGAAATTTTGCAAAATAGTGTTGTGTTACAGGCCAACAATACCCATAAAATTTGGTTGTTCTGGTGCGATAGGTTGGAATAGCTGCCACCCAACTTCTCTTTTTAAATGAAAATAACGCAGTGTCTGTTGGAGCTATGTATCTGAAATTTAGTGAAGAGGTGTCTAGTTATAAGCCAACAGCTTTTGTAAAATTGGGTTGGTCTAGAGCAGCCGGTTCAGACTTCTTGCACCTCTTGGTACTTAATGAAGCTAGGCGCCTGAAATCTTACAAATGATGATCAATGTTTTATGGCAACAACTTCTGTAAAACTTTGTTGTGCAACAGTTTCGTGTAACTGTCATACAACTTCTCTTTTTAAATGAAAATAACTCATTGTCTATTGAAGCTAGGTATCTGGAATTTTGTAAAAGGATATCAAATTGCATGCTAAGAACTTCTGCAAAATTAGGTTGGACTAGAGCAGCAGGTTCGGGTAGGTATCATACAACTCCACAATTTACATAAATATATCTCGGGAGTTAACGTTGGTACTAAAACATCTGAAATTTTTTAAAAGATGATCAAGATTTATAGAAGCAGAATATTACGTTCATTCGGGTATCCCAGAGTTGACACAGTATACTCTACTGCACTCTTCCTCGTATTAGTTGCTTTTTGTATTTCAAGTGATAAATAAAAAAAAAATGTTGAATAAAATAAATAAACAACTTTTAATTTCCGAAGTTCATAGCAGACCTCTTATATCATAAGATGACAGGCATAGTTATAAAAATAAAAAAATCACAGATAAGGTTTGGGAAGAAATTTCTTTGATCTGTGAAATAAACGGTAAGTAAACTTTAATTTTATATTTTTTACATTTTTTTTTAATGTAAAAACTGGTTTAGTGTTTACTGCAAAATTTATTTATTTTTCGTTTCAAAAAATACGATCTTCTTTGTTCATATAATTGAAATTCAAATCATAATTTCAAAATTTCAATTATAATTGAAATTCGAATAGGTATTCACATAAGTCTAAGTTCACATATTTCTGATTTGAATACCGTTCAGATTTGATCTGTTGCCAGATCTTCCTGCACTCAGATTTTCATTTGTTTCATTAATATTATGTAATTCTTGCATCTCTTGGCAGTAACGAACATCACCTGCTCCATCTCTTTCTCTAACGAAATTATGAAGAACACATGCTGTATTAATTAGAAGACACGCATTTTTTATTGCAATTCAGTAACTTTATTTAAAAACCACCATTTATTACTCATAATACCAAAAGCACATTCAACACATTTTCTAGCTATAGAAAGCGGATTGTTAAAATTTTCTGTTCTTTCATTTAAATTCTTTTTTTGGATATTGCCTCATTAAATATGTTTTTAGAGGATAAACTTCGTCACCAACCAAAATAATTGGACCTTTAATTGCAGAATTTGGTAATATTTGCGATGGTAAAGAATTACTTGATTGTGGATCTTTCAATAACTCAAAAAGAGTAGAACCAATAAAAGTACCACCATCGCTTTCGTTTTCTCGTCCTCTCACTTCAATGGCAAAAAATTGTTTGTCAGCGTCCGCTACTGCTTAAAGTATAATTGAAAAATAATTCAAATAATTGAAATATCTCGATCCTAAATAAATTGGACATTTAATTTGGCATTGTTTGAAATTTCCATCGCTTGTAAAATTTTTCAGCATTTCGATGGAAGGTTTCTGTTGTTGGTGGCGGCATAAATTCTTGAACTAACTTCTGCCGAATAATTTTAGCTGTATCTGTCACTATTATACTGATCGCAGTTTTCCCCATTCTAAATGAGAAAGCTAGAGGCCGAAACGATAAACTCGTTGCTAAGTACCTAGAAAAAAAATTATTTAAAAAATTTATATTTTCAGCGACTGATGCGAAAGTTAAATGGAAACATTTGAAGGTCCACTATAGAAGACTTGAGAGAGCTTCAGAAAAAACCTCCAAGAAATCGGGTTCGACATTTGGACAATGAAAGGAAATTTATCTATTGCGGTAGACAATGATAATATAGAAATAATAGATACTGAAGTAGTACCAAATTTACAAACAAATCAGAATGATTTTCCAGAACCAACCCCGTCATAATCTTTTTCAATTAGAAAATCGCCCACTTAATGTAGGAGGTCAAGTACGCTCGGCAAAAGCAATCGAATGAATAATATGCAAGCTAAAAATTTATTAATAGAGCAAGAAAAACTAAAATATATGCGGGATGAATTAAATCGTGAAGCAAAGGAAACTGCTTTCTCAACAATTTTAAATTGTCCCAAAATGTTTTGTTAACACTGTTAATTATTTGCCTTTGAAATAATATTTTACAATTAATGTAAAAAGATAAATTTTGATTTTTCCTAATATAATGATTTATTAAAATATTGAGTGATTATTAAAATATTGACTTTCTTTTTTCCTAATATCATAAAGAAACTATACTATACAGACAACTCACCTAGAACAAAAAATATTAAGCATTTTTCTACGGTTTTGAAACTGGGAATGTTGAAATTGGGATGTTTCGTGCGATTGTATTGATATTTTTAGTATAACATTAAATAAAAAATACAATCACACGAAACATCCCAATTTGCTATATAGTTAAAAAAAAAATTGCTATATATAGTTAGTATTATACATTAGCTGGGATATTTTGTGTGACTGTATTGTATACTATAGTAGTAAAGTAATGAAATAGAAATGCATAGGCAAATAGATGCAAATAGGTAGAATACATAAAAAATAAAAACATTATGCATGCTTTTAAATGAAAAAATCAATTTTTTAATGAATGTTCGTATATATTTCAACATAATATTATATGTATTTAATAGGTATAAAATTTTTTTAACCTTTATTATACCCGTACGATAGGATCGGGTATAATAAAATTACTCTTACGTTTGTAACACCTCGAAATAAGCGAGCTAGATATACCTTCAAAGGTATGGATCGGATCAGAAAAATTCTAAGACTTTTGAGCCATGTCCGTCCGTCCGTCCGTTCGTCCGTCCGTCAGCACGCTAACTCAAAAACTAAGAAAGCTAGAATCTTGAAATTTACACAAAATATTTTGGGAGTAATTTGTAGGTTCCCTCTTTTTTTTGGTTGAGTTTGGACCAAGCCTTAGGGTAGCTCTCGAAAACCTAACTTTTAGATCCCCACATTTTTTTTGCAATAGAGGTATGAAATTTTAACTACTGATAGATCTCACAAAAATATTAATTTTATTTTTAATAACTTTTTTTTGTAGCCCCACCCGTTACGGAGCTACAGCTCCCCAAAGGTTCAAAAAAGCTCTATATTTAAATTATTATAGCACAAATTATATAAGGTATATCTTCATTTTGAAAACGCCAAACGATTACTACTTTTATTAGCTTTAAAAGTATATATACAATAAATATATATTTGTGGCATACGGTGTCTTAATTTACCGTTATGCGAAACTAAAATTTTGCAAAATCCTTTAATCCTTCTATCTTCTAAACGGTTTAAGTTGGAAACTTGAAATTTTGACAGAAGTTAGATCTTTGAAAATAAGTATGAGTCATTTCAGAAATTTTTTTTGTATCACCCCCCGTTTAGGAGCTGTAAGGAGTCAAAAACTGAAAATTTCCTATTTTTAAACACCTGTTAGAATTTTTTTTGAAGTAATACACAAAAATTAAAGCTTCAACATCATACTCTTACTTCTGTTAACAACTTTTTTTAATAATATAGGGTTACTTTATAATTGACGAAAGTGTTACTTGATTTTTTCAAATTTTCTAACAAATTTCTTCAACAAATTTTTTGCATTTGTTTTATTCGATAATTTGAAATTGTTGAGGATATAATGCGTAGTACATAAAAATGTAAATAAATATACAACATAACGGTTGCTTGAAGAATTTTTATTTATATGATATTGATATACATACATACTTATATAATATCATGTTTATTTACATATCGTATATGTCACTAGTGAATGAATGATAAGAGTATATAAGTGTAGGTGAGAAACAAAGTTAAACTATTCCATGTAGAAAATTTTTGAGTAAAATAAAAAATACTTTTAACTTTTTTCCCCATCAAATTGTTTATAAATAAGTTAAGCTAAACGTAAACGTTTAGTGTTTGGAGTATCTGCTATTAACGATTAAAATCACAAGCTTTCGGTTTGCCTTTTATCAAGCTAAAAAATTTGGAATGGTTTCGTTTTGAAAATAACAATTGGAATTGTTTTGTTTTGAAAAAATTATTCAGGGAATAGTTTCAGTTTGTTAATAAAATTAAATTTTCTTATATTTTTAAAGTAACGCATTCTTTGCCTTTTTTTATTAAATCACATAAATTCCTTTATTACGAACATAAAATAAATAAAAATAAATTAACAAAATATAAAATTTATAAAAAAATAAAAACATAAAAAGTATGAAATCAGTTAATTTCAAAATTCAATTAAAAAATTTAAATTTTTATAGTCTATACTCAGTCTATACTCTAATAATATTAATTTCAGGACTTTGTTGCTGGCAAAAATCATCGCCATTAATGTTTTGCAGAAAGTCAGCGTTTCCGTTTAATATATTCTTATAAAAATTCAGCTGCTCAATTGATTTCCATTCATTTCCAAAATGTTTGGAAAGTAGGTTATCAACGTCATTCAGTTTTAAATCATTTACCCTAATGCCAAGAGGCAATCTATCAAGCTTAATTTGGTTTAGATTTCTTCCACGTTTAATGGTAGACTTATCAACCCCGATGTCCGACCTGTAAAAAACTTCTCCTCTTACGAGAATGCAATTATTTTTCGCTCTTGTTAAATAAATTCTTTTACTCTCTTTAAATTTGAAATGCCAGCTGCCAGTAGGCTTACAATTTTTTTCGATTTCCAATTTAAAATCATATACAGGACAATCATCACTTCCTAAGTTTTTAGTGGTACCCAATTCACTGTAGATTTCTAAATACTCCTCAACATTTACTATGGTCTCCTTTGCCTTTACCTTTTTTTCAATTTGGGCAAAGACCCTGTCGGCAGGTAAATATGAGTGTCCTGCAATTGGAAATATGATTTCTATTCGTTTTACATGACGTGGAGCTTTTGTCGCTAGCCAATATTGGCACATGCCAACCATGATGGAATTTTTGTTTTGGCCTCCACATCCGTCGGCCATTAAACGAATCGTGATTATACCAGTCATGTCTTTATTGTTCAAATATTGGAAAACAGAGGATGCAATTTCGTTGGATCCTTTCGCATGACAATTTTCGGTCCAGTAATATAAAAATGTGTTTTCTTTCGCAAGTGCACTTTTTGATGTTCCTTCCACAATTGCAAACATATATATATATAATTGTCGGCTAAAGTAAGCTGCTTGGTCTGGAAGTTTCGGCAATGGCATATTTTTTTGACAGTCAAAAGAAATCAAAAGTAAACCATCCTTTTTTTCTTTTAACAGATCATAAAATGACTTAGCTCGACGTTTGTGTATTAATAATTGTGTTTGTAGCTCTTGTTTTATTTTTAAATCTCTTTCGTACTTCATTCTTTCTCTATAACTTATACAAGTAGAGCACATATCCGTTGCTGGACTTTTAAATCCAATATTAAATTTTGTTACGAATATTTCTCTGAAAAAACTATATGGCACTTTTTTATCTTGCATTTTCTCATTATACAGTATCCAAATTTTCCTTATTGATAGTTCGCTTGGCAAATATTGGCGTTTTAAAATTTGACTACGACAGTAGTGAATTTCAATAGTTTTAAATTGTTTTATAAAATTGATAACGCAATTTCTTTTGTCATCATATTGCTTACTTCTTTTGTCTCCACCTCGTTTTTCGATAGGAGCCAGTCCTGTTTCAAAATTACGAGAGCAAACACGGTGTAATCTTCCTTTTGTAATCCCAAGTATATTTAAAAATGTTTTTTGACATACCTTTAAAATAAAATATGTACACAAAATATAATTTCAGTATACCTTAACATTTTTAATGTTTTTGTATACATACTTTTAAAATCAATCCTTTTTTTGTGCGAATAGTATATTTTACACAAAATTTTTGTTTACTACCTTTTGCTAAACCGCGACCAGTTCTTTTTGGAGCAGTAATTTGGCAATAAGTTAACAAAAACGCATCTTGCGACATTTTAGCTGGTATCATGTAAAATGCATCTGAAAATTTTAATGCATCGGCAGGTTTCAGTTGTTTGCATTTGAATCCACTTTTTCCTTTGTGTTGGCATTTAGGCATTTCTGGTAAATTTTTCCTTTTATACCGCTGAATTTTTGCAATGGTCTGCTTACGATTTTTGATATTAATTTTTCTTTTGCGCGGATAATCAGTTTCGACAGGATATTCCAAAGATTCCATTTTCTAATATTAACGTATATTTTTTTATATTTATTCAAATACATAATTAAAATAATAATATAGATATTATAATATTAAGATATTCTACTTACTTATAAAAACACCTCTTTCTTATGGAGTATAAATTGCAAATGTGAATTATATAAACATAACTCTGACAGTTTCAAATTTTCGCGCCAAAAATTAATAAAATAATAGAACACAGGAATAGTTCTGTTTTGATAATAAATAATACGATTGTAAGTAACAGATATATAGGAATAGTTTTGTTTTGTTTCGATATAATTTTGCATGGAATAGTTTAGTTTTGTTTCCACCATGTAAGTGGAATAGTTCTATTTTGAAAAAAAACGTACATTTTAAAGCTGATTTTCTCAGGAATGGTTTTACATAGAAAAAGTTGAATATATCAAAATGTTGCATTTTTCTAGCAGAATTTTTCTGGATATTTAACTTTTTTTTTTTTGAAAAATGGGATAGTTCAACTTTGTTTCTCACCTACACATATGTATATTATATAGCGCCGTATTTACATACATATATGTATTTTATTGTACTTATAAGAAATTATTCTGTCAATGGAATATTTAAATATAATATAATATAATATTTAAAATTATATTTACTATTTTGTACTAAGTAAATTTAATATACATTTACCGCTTAGTATTAAATGGTACTATAGAATATTTGAAAAAGTTTTGGATTGATAATCGTTATGTGAAAGGTTAGAATCTGCTTTCGAAGAATGTACATATAAACATATAGTTTGAATATATGTACAACCCATAGTTCTAGAAATTATAAAATTCACCCAAATTATTTTAAAATACTAAAATATTAAAAAAATAATATTGTGAGCAGAGTGACAGGCTGTTAACATACTAACGGTTCGTACGGGTATCTAAGAGTTGACAAAGGCAACTGTATTCTTCCTCGTTTTTTATTAGAATAAAAAGCGGGCTTTTATTTTTTGTTCTCTTTGTTGTTGTTTGGTATTGAAATTATTAACGGAGCATAGTATTATTACAAGTGCTTAAAAGATTACGTCTTTTAAGCACTTTTTTTGTTGTTAAATTTTTATTGTACAAGTTCATATTTATTAATGGTAATTTTTTGGTCTGTTGTAGTATCAATATTACAGATATATATCTGGTACTATTTATTTAATTCCTAATATTTCTACATTTTAAATTATCTATTTTCTTGCATGTCATTTTTCCATTTGTTTCTTTGTAAAATAGAATGTTCAAAGAATTAAAACATGATACCCGTAAAGGAGGAAATATTTGCGTGTTGTGTAAAAGAAGTAGGCGAAATTTCGATGGAAGATTTTGTAGTTTTCTTAAAGAGGACACTTTAATTCAAATTTGGGCATCGAAATGAACACTAAAAATTAAACAGTGGCGCTGTTCCTTCCTTAAGTTTGCCTGATAAAATAATCGAAAAAAATGTTGAAGAAACACGAAGCACTTTGCTTTCTTTTTGTAATAGAAATATCCAATCAGAAAATGATTTGTCTTTTGACAAAGAAAATTTGTATTTTTCTGAAATAGATAAATTTTCAAATATTAAAACATATTCACATACCAATAGACAAAACGTTAATGTACCTTTCGATAATTTTCGAACAGCTTCTCTGAATGAATTATTATCAGACAATTTTTGCAAAAATTGTTTAAAATTTCAAAAAAATGAAAGTTTTTATTCATAAAAATATGCTAAAACTAAAAGAACGTTAGATTTAATTAAAAAACAAAATAGTAATTTAAAAAAAAAATTAATGCATTAAAAAATTGAATTGAAGTATTTTAAAAATGTCCAAATCCTGACAAATGAGGAAAAAACAGTGGCATTAAATATTCATTTTAATTCCCCAAAGAGTTATAAATTTTTAAGCAATGCAATAAATCTTAATTTACCCCATTTTAGTTCTCTTAATAGGTGGATTCCTATTAAACTTTTAAATGTAGGGTCTTAATGAAAAAAATATTCATGAGTTAAAGCCTAACTCATAAATATTTTTTTCAAAAAAAAATTTAATTGAGAAAGAACGGTGTTAGTTTTAAATGAAATAGCAGTTAGAAGAGACCTTACCTATAATAGTGCACTGGATGAGATTACTGGTTTTTCTGATTATGGTTGTATTTTTGTTAAGGGGGATAGTACATAATTGGAAATATGTCTTTAGTTTTTATACTTCAGAAAAAATTGCTAGTGGAGAAGATTTTCAAACTGTAATTAACCTTAATTTAAAAGCAGCTTTTAATTTAGGTATCAATGCGCTATAATATGTGACCAAGGAGCTAATAATAGAAAGTATTTCAATTTGCTAGGAGTTTCAGTAGAAAATCCCTTTTTTTTCTAATTTCAATGAAACCCAAAAAAAATTTATTCTTTTTATCCAGTGCATTTAATTAAATCTCTCCGTAACACACTGCTTAAATATGATATTAGAAGGCGAAGTTTCCTTCAAAATTATTAAATCTCTTTATCTTCATGAAATGAACAATACGAAGAAAATGTGTCCAAAACTTTCAAGAAAACATATATTTCCTAATTCATTTGAAAAAATGAACGTACGATTGGCTACTCAAGTTTTTAGTAATTCTATTAAATAATTAAAAATTTTAAATAATATTAAATAATTTATTTTACTGTCTGAATAGTAAAAAATTATATGATAGGAATCCATACCCTTCAGCATTGTAGCAAAATAATCAAATTTTTGAATATCTCATAGGAATGATAAATTATTTCCAAAATATAAAGCCAATCACGTCTAAAAAAATTTTCTACTTGGTTCAATGAAAATGAAAGTTGCTATACGCATAAAATTAAATTTCTAGAATTATTAGTTAATCTTATACTAAAAAAGGAAGCAAAGTGTCTGAACGAAAAAATATTAATGAAATGAAAACAAAAAAGTCGATTATAAAAAAAGAAAACAAAAAATTATTAATTCTTAATTTGACATTCACTACCAAACATTTTTTTTGCACTTCCAATTTAATAAATAAATCTTTGTACATAATTACTTTATTATTTTTTTTATGTTTTCATCTATCGAGCTACTTGAATTTTGTAGAAGCTATTAATTGTCTTGGATAATTGAATTAGTACCTATGTTTTTTTTAAATATGTTATTTTAGTATATTTTTTTGTTTAATGTTTTTGTTATTTGATTTGTTATTTGATTTGTTATTGTTATATTATGTTATATTATGTTTATACTATTATGAATGTAATTTTATTTTATATCTATTTATTATTTTGTATTGTTTTATCTCTTAATTTTTAAAAATATTTTGATCTTTTGTTTTTCTTTTTAATAAATACAGGGTTTTTTATGCTATTTAAAAATTTCCAGTTGGCTTTTTCCCTGCTAAAATTAACTTTATTCTTTTCTTTTCTAACTTTTTTATTTTTTCTTAATACATATTTTTTTTCTAGAATCTACTAAAATACTAAAAATCAAATCAAAAAATTTAAATTTAACATTACTACTAAATTTTAAGTAAATGCATATTAAATTTAACACTGTGTTCTCAAGTACGACATTTTTTTTTTCACATTCATCTTCTTCAAATTCATCGCTTTCAAATCAAAATATTTTCAAAGGATTCATACATACATGTATTTTGAGAAAAAAAAGACAAATATTTTTACTATGTATGTTTGTATACACTATATTCAGTATATTACAATCGTAATATAGTTTTTGTACATCTATGTACATCTCAACAACTGCAATGCATAAAAACCTATAAAGGGAAAAATCATTTATTACGTATACATATTACAGCTACAGTATATATTGGTTAGTGGTAGTAAATTTAGATAAAATGAAATTCAAAAAAGTTGTCAAAAAATTTTGTTTTTATTTTTACTTTTAATTCACAATTATTATATTTCAAGTAATATTTTTAATTCACAATTATTATAATATTATATCCATGATTACTAATTTTATATTGTTCAATGTTTATAATGTAAGTGAATAATATGATTGGTTTTTTTTGTTTTTCTTTTTTTTTTACGAGGGACGGTGGAAAACTTCAAAAGTCATTCAAAGGAACTGCACGAGGTTCTTCTGAGTAGTGTTGGACTCTAACCAACCAAAACCACCCCCTTTAAAACCAAACTATAGGATTGGTCCTTTAATACATAATAATATAATGTATAGCTTGGTTTTGGGGAAAAGAATGGGGGAAGGATTACTTGGGTGTTTGAATATAGGAAAATTGAGATTATGGAGGATGAAGGAAAAAATTTGGATAGTTATTTTGAAGAAAGATGTTAGTGTTCTTCTTGAATTTCGATATATCGTACACAAATGAATTACCAACTTTTGGGAACACATGTGCGGGCATAAGATTCCATAAACGCGACCTGCGCATGACAAACGAATTTCGAAATGCTGTATTGCGCCATCTTGCCAGTTCGACAGTGTATGGGTGAGCATCTGTTGCACTCCTCGTTTCATGTTGGAAAACTTTGAGTGGAGGCATCAATTGTTTTATTTCTTTAGAACAGGTGTTCATCCCTACAAGGTATCTATAAAAGAGGGCAATGACCCAACAGTACGGCGATGGCAAAGTGGAGTGAGCGTTGAGGTAACACTGGGATCGCCAATAAGGCGAACAGCTCTGTTGTGAACTTTGTTCAAATAACCCAGCACTGTTTGGGGTGCTCCAGCCCAAATATGTGCGTTATACTCCATTTTCGGCCTAATGTACATTTTATAGATGTTGAGAAGATCGGAAGGAGAAAAGTAAGCTTTACAGCGGTACAAGAAACCTAGACATTTAGCACCATCTTTAGCTATACCAAAAATATGATTTGACCAGGTCAATTTCTGATTTAACTCGATGCCCAGAATGTTTAAATTTGTTGAGTGCTGCAAAGCTTCATCCGGAAAAGTCAGTTTGGGTGTAGTAGTAGCTACTTTACGCGAGATTAAACAGCATTGCGTTTTCAACTCTGTTGATTTCACCCCATTTTTGGATTTTCGCTAAATCATTATTTAGCTCACTGATAGTGAAGTTTCTTGCTGTTCTATTAAATTGGTGATTAAAACCACAGCGGCTATGAAATTCATAGGAAGCTACAAGGGTGCTGTAATCTGCGAAACTATGGATTGGATTGGAGGTAATTGAAAGTAGATCATTGATAAATATTAAGAAGAGGGTGGGGGACAAAACCGATCCCTGAGGGACACCAACATTAATTATAAAATTGTCAGATGAATAACCATTGACAAGTACCCGAATCATGCGATTCGAAAGGAAATCTCCAATCCATTTTAGAAAGACTCTACCTAGTCCTAACGCTTTGCATTTTGCTAATAAAGCATCATGCCAGACTCGGTCGAACGCTTTAGAAATATCCAGAGCCACTACATCAGATTCACCAGAATGGTGAAGGCTGATATTCAACTTTTCGCAAAGGTAAGTCATGAGATCACCGGTTGAACGACGGGCTCTATTTGGAATTGGGAAAACATGCGCAACCTTTCATTGGGCAGGGTGAATACCCGAAGTAAAGGAAAGATAAAAAAGGTTGCGTAGAGGATTTGAAATACTTGAATAGGTATTTTTAAGAACCATGGTAGTGGTACCATCTGGACCGGCTGATTTTTTTGCATCAAGATCTCGATTTCACGGCTCTTGTCCTAAAGTATATTTTACCGAAGGAGTAGTCAACTTTAGGAACAGTTGGTGGCTTTAAAGTTGACTGAGGCAGTGTGGAGTTGAAAGAGAACTGCTTGCCAAACAAGTTCGCTTTCTCTTTGGAATCTGACACAAGCATGTTATTAATATCAACAAGCGGAGAAAAAGAAGACCCGCTAGCGTCCTCTTTTAAACTTTTTGCAAATGACCAAAAGGATTTGCTATTCTTAGTCATGTGGATAAGATTGCGTTTCAACTTTAGGTTGAATAAAAATTTTTGCCTGTTGATAACTCTCTTGCACCTGTTTGGAACCACTATATAGTTTCCTCTGAGAGCCTCCGACCTATTGCTTTGATACAATTTAAAAGCCTCCTCCTTTTTAAAATGGCTTCACAGCAAATGCGATTGAACCAAGATTTGGATTTCCGTTTAATAGTTCTCATGGAGTAAGGAATAAATAACCTCATTCCAAGTAAAATTGTTTCACAAATCGCATTTGTAGCAAAGTCGACATTCCTATCGCGGAAGCACAATGATCAATCAAAGGATATGAAAAAACTGTTAAGACCCTCCCAGTTCGCATGGCTGTATCGCCATACTAAGTTCCTGGGAGGAGTCCTTTGATTGGTAATTGGGCCTACCCGGAAACTTGTTTTAACCAAACAATAGTCGGAGCCACCCAGGGGGCAACCAACTGAAACCACATATTTTCCAGGGTGTGTGGTCAGGAACAGATCCAAGAGATAGCTTTCTTGATCAGCACGATCCGGGATCCTAGTGGCATTTTGAACAAGTTGAGAAAGATGGAAAAGAGATGAGAATAGTTCAACTTGTTTAGCAATTGAGTTTTGACTCCAAAATTTCATTGATCTGGTTTGAGAGATTTTCAATTTCCACAACAGTTTCCTTTTCACTTGAGTTGGGTGATCTGTATTAGAAACAGAAATGTATGACTTGCTTTCTAACAAGGATTTTTACCCAAACATAGTGGAAAGTTGGGCTAGAACATTTGAATTTATTAAGAGTGTTGAAAGCTGTGTCATTTTTAATGTAGATGGCGATACCTCTTTTAGACACGAAATGTGAAACGAGTGTGCCAGTAATATTAAAATTATCATTCTGGCCGTTAACTTGAGTTTCACATAGGGCAAGAATTGCTGGCTTGCTAGAATTTAAATGGCAAGTGACGGCATTGAAATTCGCGTTTACAGATGTATATGGCAGAAATCTACATTAAAATTGATAATTTTGTAAAATTTTAAAGATCAATATAAGTAAAAATCAACAAATTAAAATTTATAATTAGATAAAAAAGTAAAATATCAAATTAAAATTTAAATTCATAAAGAAACAATAAAAATTATAAAAAATTATATGTGTACGATATGAATACCGCGAGCTTGACAACACAATGTTTGTGAATTAAATTAAATTAAATGTTTGCCTTGAATGTGCAAATGAAACGTTCAACAATTTTTAGCATACACTGTGAAGTGACCTTATTGAACGCAGTTACAACCAAAAACACACCCAAAGCAAACCTTACGTGCAATTCAAAAAAAGAAAAAGAGCACGTAAATAATAGTAAAATTTACAATAATATTAAACTCTTCTCAAGATCTTTTATGATAAAGTAAAAGTAAATTAGAATAAGTAAATATCACCAGAAATTACAAATTAAAATTACAGTTTAAGTTATGGTGGTATTGATTATTGAGAAGAGAAGAATGGGAACACTAACATCTATCAACGGGATGGAGTGAGAAGGATATTGTTTTTGCTTTGTTTACAATTAGGAGATGTTAGAAAGAAAAGAACAAAAAAATAAAAAAGAAATTAAAATTAAAATTAATTAATTATAAACAAAGCAACCGCGCGCGTTGAATTAGAAAAATTCAAAAAAATAAAATAAAATAAATTAGTCAATTTTGAATATACTATATTAAATAAAATAGTATATTATAATATAAAAAAAGTGAAATTAATTAACAAAAAAATAAATAAATGTGATATTAAAAAAAGAAATGTGTTATTAAAAAAGCAAAAAGAAAAAGTACTTATCTTACTGCCGCCATTGGGAGTGCAGCCAAGGTTAAAAACGTGTTTTATATTTTTGCACCTTTTATTTTGCACATAATTAAAATTAAAACAAAATAAAAAATATAGATAAAAATAAAAAACAAGTGAATTTATTAGTTAAATTAAAATTAAAATAAAATAGATTAAGTTAAATTTAAAAATTAAGTAAATATTATTTATATTTTTAATTATTCGTAAACGATGTTGTCAAACCGACGGTCAAACCGATAATCAATTTTTCATCAAAGTTTTTATTTTTAAAAAATCAAAGTTTTTATTAAAATGATAAAATAGGATCATAATTATTAGAGTTGATATTAAATGTTTCATGTTAGTTAAGTGTTTGTTAAAAAAATTATTTTTTCTGATTTCAGTATTGCTGAGTTAAGTATTTATTAATGTTTATTTATTATTATCGTTTATATATTTTATTAGTTTTTATTGGGATAATTATTCTGGATTGGAAGTAGACAATTCTTTGTTATCGGCTGTTTAAAAGTACTTTATGCGGTTTTTACGGTTACCAAGCGCGTTCAACTATCTTTACACGGATGAGATTTAATTATCCGCGCGAGTTGCCAATGCGTCGGTGGCATTTTTTTCGTTTAGGATTATAATATCAGCGATTTTAATGTTGTCATGTTGAGTGTTCCATTTTGGACGACGTTGCAATTTTGACAGTTATTCATTACTCCAGTGCTGCCAAAAGGTTTGACATATTTTTGAACATATTGCCATCGATCCAAATTTTTTACCTTTGTATTTTTTAGATTATCTTCTGGTGGAGTATTAATGGAATCCATTATTAAAAAATGTCCAGGAGTAAGCACATTATAGTCGTCTAAATGGCCACAAAAGACGTGAATTTAAAGCTGCTTAAATTTGGCATAGTAATGAGCTGTATTCTTCAAACGTTAGCTTAGCGTCACTTGTTAGTCGCTTTAAATGAAATTTTATGAACTTAACCCTAGCTTCATATAAGCCGTCGAAATGTGGTGAGGCTGGCGGATTAAAATGCCATTGTGTACCCATGGCGGATAACGCGTCTGCCTTGGAATCTGTTTATTTTCATTTTTAAATATATTATCCGCACCATTGAAATTTGTACCACAATCACTGTAGATGTTTTTGCATATGCCTTTTCTTGACGTAAATCTTCGAAATGCGAAAAAAATATTTTGCAGCGTCCTTTGTACGCTTTTATTTCCACAGACCCAGCATAATCAATATCTGAATTATAAAATGGTCTGGATACTTGAACACGAGAAGCAGGTAAGTTTCCCAGTAATTGGTTAGCTTCTTTTGTAGCAAATCTAAAACAATTTCAACAATGTTTTTTATTCTTTTTAATACTATTTTTGGCAGTTAAAATCTAATATTGCTTTCTTATATAAGTTACATTAAACTAAAATTTCTGTGCTGAGTTTTAAAATGCGCGTCACATATTAGTATGGTAAGAGAATTCGGTGGTAATAATATTGGATGTTTGTGATTATATGGTAAAGTAGAATTATGCAATCGACCGCCTACTCTAGTGATTTTGTTATGGTCGAGAAATGGATTCAAGGTAACGATTCAGCTTTTTTTTATATGAATTTTTTGATAAGTTTGGAAAAACAACTTATTATTTTTTGTATGTAAGAGCCTGTTATATTAAGCATTAATACTCCTTTTGATTTTATTTCTAGATCGGTATTAATTACTTCCGGGAACTTCAAATCACTCTATTGTGATTCCTGTAAAAAGGCTGCTCCGTTTCACCAGATCTGGCGTTTTTCAAGTTCAATTGGACATAATCCACGGGATGCTACATCAGCTGAGTTATCCTTGGTTTTTACATGACGCCACGAGTTCGGTTTTGTCCAGCTTTGAATTTCAGTGATTCGATTAGCTACAAAAATTTTCCATTTTGATGGATGGGCTTGGATTCATTATAACGTTATCCTGGAATCAGTCCACCCAAAGGTGGGAATATTTTTGTAATGCATCGCTCGTTTTACTACTTTAACAGTTTTGTTAGCAATACCGCTGCGAGCAAATTCTAAGCGGGGTGAACAAATCCGTTTTAATGCAGGCCAGCAGATTGACTTTAATTTACCCAGTATCATTTTCATGACGTAAGTATACGACAGCAGCATACGCCTTTTCAGATGCATTACTAAAATTATGTTTTTTCCAATTTATTGGGCTCCATACATTACATCGTTTACATAAAAATTATTTTTTAAAATATGGCATGCAATAGGAACATTTTCACGTTCATAATCATCCAACTGATGCAGTGTTGGGATTGCTAGGGATGGTGCGCATGAAGTTCCAAATCTGACAGTTTTCAATACATATATGCTAATGCACGTCGTTGGGTCATTTCGCCAACATATTAGCTGATATTTGGCGTCTTCAGGATTAACCCAAATTTGCCGATAAATTTTAGTGACATCTGTGAATGCAAATTTAAATAATGCTGATTAAATCGGTTTGCAACTTATGACCGGTCTTAGTCCTCAACTTAGGACGATCGCCTTTGCATGATGCGTCCTTATTTTTTTTTCTAATTTTAGTAACCTCGAAATTGCTGGTTTTTTTGAATTTTCAAAGTTCGGACGTATGTCATTCTTGAATGGGAGACGAGCTTCATATCTAGCTTCTAATTTACGATGATGAGTCGACGTAAAATGGTCGTTGTAAGATGTCTTCCTTCTGAAATTTTTTCGATTTTCCAAAATCGCCGAAGTTGTCTTCCAATTCAATTGATTGATGATGAACAGCAACTGTTTTTTTGAGACCTTATGGGGCCTGATATTATCCACCCTAGCTCTGAACGTTGGACTATAGGAAGACCTAGTGGACATTCGATTAGACCGTCTATGGATAATGGATGAGTATGCATCAGTTTCTAGAAGAATATCAAATTTAGCGGGTGTATAGAAATGCGGATCATCTAATTTCATCGCATTAAGATAGTTCCAATCATTTGATACAACCCAAATTTGCATAGTAGATCGTTGGTCAAATGTACATATGCATCTAATGTGAACTGGAAATTATCATTATATGGAGATAACATGGTGAGTTATCCTTATGTGTTGCTTTACCTGTTGAAGATTTACCTAAACCTCATGCATTGAAGTTTTTATTTTTTTGAGACTTGAAGCTTGAACAAAGTTTTCAGTAACAAATGTGGCTTCAGAACCTGGATCCATTAGTGCTTTGAATGTGGGAATATTGCTATTCGATGTGAGGCAGTTGATTAGAGTTGTGCTAATAAGACTCGTTGATTCGACGGTTTTTTGATAAATATGATTATAAAGTATATGTATTTTTATTTGTTTATATGTGTTTTTATATTTCGACGAATTATAAATGTTCTCAGTTTGATTCACGCTTGGAAACTGTGTGATAAATTCAGAATAATTCTGTAAATTGTCTGATGATTGTTCAGCTAGTACAGCATGTTGGACTGTACGTGATTGGTTCGTACTTGGATAATTATTTTGAAAGGTATTTTGAGCATTATAATATTTATTTTGAAAGACATTTTTGTGTGTTTTGTGTAAAATGTAATAATGTATGATGTCATTTTTTACATGTAAGACAATTTCTATTGCTGGGACACTTTAATTTCAGATTATGGTAAGCCAAACAATTAACGCAAGCTGAGATCTTCCTAATTAATTCTAATCATTCCTTAACAAATTTTATTCCCATTCCCATTACAAATTTTACATACCATTTGTTGGTTATCGTTTGGAAAGTTATAAAAATTTTTACTTACTTTCGTTTTACTTAATTGTTGATATTTATTAATGTTTTTTTACTTACTTTAGTTTTACTTAATTGTTGATATTTATTAATGTTTTTTGTATACTATAATCTCTAATAGTATACAAAAATATAATCTAATTTGCATCTAAATTACTAATTTCTGAAAAAACCTCTTCTAATGATAAGTTTAAATTTTGAATGAGAGGAATAATATTATTTAAGGTCTGGAAATTCACGTTTCCACGCCCTGTTTATGACTGACGGTGAACGTTTTGGAATTTGTGTGCAAAAAAATAGCAAATTTTATCAGGGCAGGATGAGACTTTACTATCTAAGGACATAAAGTTTGGGTTAATTAAAATGGAGTTACCAATATTTTGATCGTAATTATCGTACTATATGATGCATTTTATTTTAAATTCATCAGCCAATTCTTTATGTTCATTAATAGTTTCGGAGCTTGGATCATCTGATGATTTAATAATTTCATCTGATGAAATATATAATTTATTTCAACGATTACGTAGAGATCTGAGTTTCCTATCTAGTCAAAGTTCCATTAATTTATCTTTTTTTAGTATCCCTGGCGTGTAATTATCAATTATAGACGATAAAATTGTATGAAAATCCAGAACTACTAAATCTAAATCTCTCGTGCATTAACATCTCGTCCAAATTTATATTAGATAAGGCATTGTTAATGCCTTCGTAATTAGCGTTACGGAAGTCATATACAATTTCTTTATTGTAGGACTTCGAAAATTATTGGTTAGCTTGAGTTATTATATATCAATAGAACTCTATTGATATTGCATTATGATGGAGTGAGGTAGTAAAAAAATTATCTGTATCATTGACAGCATTTGCTGGCATAAGCATATTATAAGCATTTGAAAAAGCTTGGTCTAACCATCTACCATTACTATTAGGGTGCAGTATGTATTAACGGGTAGTAGTTTATTATCCAGTTCATCAATCTCAAAAGATAATGATGGAGTGTTAAAACCGCCTAAAACAAAAATATTGTCATCTAAAGCAATTATAGAATTACATATATTCAAGAATTTGTAATTAGAGGATTCAACAGAATTTGGAACAAAATATACTACTCCTAGGTAAATACTTTTACTACCAGTAAGAATTTTAACAAATATGTATTCAAAAGATAAGGAAGTGTTGGAACATATTAATTCACATGAATAGCCGTTATTAACAGCAATTAGAACACCGCTCTAGAGAGGCCTGTGGAAAGGTAGTTTCTGTACGATCATTTCTATAAATTGACAAATTGTTATCGAGAATTTCTGCATTTTTAAAAATTTAGCTCAACCAGGTTTCTGTAATCACTAGTATATTAAAATTGCATGATTTGGGGTCGGTATAAGGGTTTTTTATTTTACTTCTTAAACCAATGCAATTGTGATGGAACATCCTAATAGTGTTATTATAAAGTTGAGACTTATTTTTACTTTGATAAGTATTATTTGGCTTATTAGGCACGAAAAAACTTTTGATCAAATATAGCTAAGCTTTTGGATATACTCACGTCTTTTGCTGGACAAATTACTAAAAAAGGCACTTAGGACTTCTTTAGCTTCTTTAGTAGACATTCCTTCAATTTCATAATATTTATAAAATAATTTACTTAGTTCCTTGTAGTCAACGGGGAGAGCCTCTTTTTGAGTGGGTACTTTTAAGAATGCTTTTGTTTTGCCTTCAATGCAAACAAGGTTATCTTGATCGAAGAGATAAGCAAGATGTAATCTAATATTATACAGCAAACTAGGCTCTCTGAAACGAAATAATGCATATCCATTATCACCATTAACAATTAAATTCTGCGTTAGGTGAATTTTCATAGGAATGAGAGGGTTGGTAAAATTTGGCTATAAGTTACTATTACTAATATTACTAGCATTAATACTACTGGTATTACTATCGCTGTTACTATTGATATTATTATTATCAGTGTTGTCAACATTATCAATAATATGGTTATTATTATTCTTATTGTCATTATTATTATTATTATTATTATTATTATTATTATTATTATTATTATTATTATTATTATTATTATTATTACCGCATGAGTTACCGCATGAGTTTAATAAAATGCTCATCAAGTGCTCATCAGTACATTTTTTGAACTGAAATTGAACGACGTAATTTTAAATTACGAAAGAAAATTAAAAACTTAAATATAAAACTAATAATAATAAAAAAAATAATAAAAATTGCATATTATTGCATTTTTGTGTTCGGTTTTAAACAGTTATTTGTACAACTATACGGACAATGGCCGATTGTCATAAATGCCGTATTAAAATAAGAGGTGAAACCGGTATTTGATGTGTCGGAGTATACGGAAAAATTTTTCACTGCTCCACTAAGTGGTCGGGACTTGAACAAGCTGCAAGTAACTTGTTAGACTCTAATTTGAACATTAAATTTATTTCTGATGAAATGTAGATATAGTTATTACAAATACCGCACAACAAATTTGATTGTGCGTTTAAAAAAAATAAAGATTACTTGAATGAATATAAAAAGGAATTTGAAAGAACAATAAAAAAAAATGAAAATGAAATAATTCAGTTACTGCAAGCTATAGAAAGTTGATATATGGAACGTTTAGAAAGCATAAAAAGCGAACAACAAAAAGAATTCGAAAAGTTGCCAAAATAACTGATGTGTTCAAAATGGATAGTGAAAAACTAAATACAATGATAAACAATTCTTTATTAAAAAGCAATGAACTTTGTAATAAAATAAAAAGCTTAAACTAAAATGATCTACAACTAAATGTAGGTCAGAGCGTTTCATTCACTGATATTGTGAAACAAAGCTTTTGGATATACTCACGTCTTTTGCTGGACAAATTACTACAAAAGGCACTTAGGACTTCTTTAGCTTCTTTAGTAGACATTCCTTCAATTTCATAATATTTATAAAATTATTGACTTAGCTCCTTGTAGTCAACGGGGAGGGCCTCTTTTTGAGTGGGTACTTTTAAGAATGTTTTTGTTTTGCCTTCAATGCAAACATGGTTATCTTGATCGAAGAGATAAGCAAGATATAATCTAATATTATACAGCAAACTAGGCTCTCTGAAACGAGATAATGCATATACATTATCACCATTAACAATTAAATTCTGCGTTAGGTGATGTGTTCAAAATCGATAGTGAAAAACTAAATACAATGATAAACAATTCTTTTTTTTTTTTTTTTTCTTTATTATCGTATTTTATAATTTAGATTACATTAATTATTATTTTATATAAAGTGTTTTATTTTATATAAAGTGTATTATTTTATATAAAGTGTTCTTTATTAAAAAGCAATGAACTTTGTAATAAAATAAAAAGCTTAAACTAAAATGAACTACAACTAAATGTAGGTCAGAGCGTTTCATTCACTGATATTGTGAAACAAAGTGCAAGTGTCAGCAAAAATGGGCTTAATGCATTGCCAATAATGAAGAAAAATTTGCCTTTATTAGTAAAACCAAAAAATAAGCAAAAAACTGAAATTACAAAAAAAGACTTAACACTAAGGTGGATGAACTTGAAAATAAAATGAAGGAGAAATATGTTATAAAATTCCTGTGGAAATTAAACCTAAATTTGAAATTGTGCATGTGAACAATAAATTTACTGAAGATGAAATAATAGAAAAGCTTATGAAACAAAATAGTTTTTTGGAACTGAGTGAGTTAAAAATAATAAAATTAAATAGGCTCAATAAATACAACAAAGACATGCAGAACGCTGTAATTGAAGTGGATAAGGATTCTTTCCCGAAAATATTAGCTACGGAAAAACTATGTATTGGTTGGGGAAGGTGCAAAGTTTTTGATGCTATTAATGTGAGAAGATGTTACAAGTGCAAAGGCTTTAACCATAAATCGTCTGACTGCACAAACAAATAAACATGCATGAAATGTCACGAGAACCATAAAACAAGTGATTGTGAACAACAAGAAGAAATTAATGAATGCATAAATTGCAAGAAAAATAATAAAATATTCAAGCTAGGACTAGATGTAAAACATAAAGCATTTAGTAGATTCTGTCCAGTATATAAAAAAAAATTAAATGAAAGGAAGCAAACAATTGGCTACTAACAATTAAAGAAATGTGAAGAGGATGATGATATACTGAATAATTGTGCAAAGGGTGTTCTAGAATTTGTTGTTGATATTTATAATAATTATAATAATAATAGTAATAATAATTATGAAATAAATATTGAAGGTGTAGCAATAGTAAATAAGAATGAAATAGGTATTAATGAAAATAACTATAATTATAATAGCAATAATAATAATGTTGAAAATAATCAGTATAATAATCAATAATAATCTTAGTTTAAATAAATCCAATAAGGAAAAGAAAAATAGTAGCATACTTAATTATCTTCCAAAATTCTGGTTGAGTAAAAGCACTAAAATTGAAATCGATCATAATAAAAAATTTTCCAGTAATGATAAAATCACTAGTTATAATAAAAATATAATAAATATACCTTTAGTGTCAATAGTAAAGCAGATACAAGTTTTTTATACTGTAACTGGAACAAAGGTGAAACACTAAATCCAAAAACCGAAAATAAGCAACAGATTAATCTCAATATTTCTCAAGATACCAATACAAGTTTGCTTGACCCTATGGCGCCTCCAATTGTAAAACGTATATGATAGCGTATAGCGTATATGTACTATCCAGATTAAGAGATCATAGAATATATAGCAACATAAAAATATATTTATCATATTTTGATGATCAAGGTGATATTTTTTATAATGGTATGGCACAAACAAATATCAAAGTACTAATCGATCAAGAAGGATTACCAACAGATTATAAAGAACTAGGTAAAATATATTATAAATATGATGAAAATATAGGAGTCTCTCATGAGGATGTTATAAAGGATCTAAAATCGTATATAAATCACATTGATAATAAATATCGAGAGTACCTGCAAAAAATAAGAGAAAACTGGCAAAATTATATGATAAGCATTCCATAATGATCAATCACCGAAACATAATAAAAGAAATAGGGAACCTAAATATTTTATACTTAAATATTTATAGCATATGTAATAAAATATTATAATTAGAAGTTTTAATCACAGAGTTCAACGATGTTGATTTAGTAGTACTTACAGAAGTATAGATATTCGACAACGAAATTGATATATATAATATCCTCAATTATAAGGCGGTTTATAACTGCAGAAAAGAAAACAGGGGAGGAGGAACAGCAATTTTTGTAAAGGATAACATTCACTTTAATGTAGTAATTAAGGATGAAAGATATAACTATATGGTAATTGAAATCCTAAACTCTTAACCAAAAGTAAAATTGGAACATTTTAAAGCTCCAGTGAAAAACAGCAATTTATTTATACAATACTTAGAAACCAAAATGGAGGATAATTCAAATCATATATTTGTTGCTGATACTAACTTAAATTTGTTTGATAATACCAACTTACCAATAAGATACAAAG
>OX352772.1:237257681-237267681 GCA_947095535.1 Poecilobothrus nobilitatus
ATCAGCTGCTATTGTACTCCGAATGAACTGATCTAGGCCTTCAGAATTGAAATAGATGCACTATGATGAGATTCTTTGTATATCAGCCAAAATTATAGTCGCTGGAGGCTTCAATACGCAAAGTACTGAATGGGGAATGTCCAAAACCAACTATGGAGGGAAATATATCTCGGACATGGCGGCCAGAAGGGGGCTAATTGTACTAAACACTGGCTGTACGTCGACGTTTCTCCGCCCAGGGCATAGGGAGACTATCTCCGACATCTTCTTCGTGACGGAGGATCTCGCCTCACTAATGGAGGCTGGAGCGTACTGGAGGACTATACTGGAAGTGATCACCAGTACATTACTTTCGGCGTTCGGTAGAGGTAAAAACAATACAGGTATGCTGGACAAGAGCTAGGGCGGTGAAACGTCAGAAGGCTTGATGAGGCCAGATTCTCCTCAATACTTCGAAAAGCCCGGTTTTTAGTAGAAGACCCAACGAATCGCAGAACTCGGGAACAGGCAGAAGCTGTTGTGGGAGATACAATGGGTCTTATTCGCAGCGCCTGTGAGTTATCCATGCCCCGGCACAGACCGGGGCCACGTCGACGTCCGGTGTATTGGTGAACCGAGGAGATTGCGGATCTCAGAAGACTCTGCCTTCGGCTTAGACGGAGAGCACAAAGCGCGCGGAATCGTCAGGAGGCAAACACTATCTCCGTGCAACATAAGGTGGCAAAGAAGTTGCTCCGGTACACCATTAACCGAATGAAGGTTTTCCAATGAAGAAAGCTAGGGAAGGAGGTGAACGCTGACCCGTGACGCCTTAGCTATAAAATAGTCACAAAGAAGCTTAGGTTGGAGTCTGCGCCGAGCTGCATGAGTGCGGAGACAATTTTACGTATAGTTGATGCACTTTTCTCTTCACACCCACTTCGTGAAGACTATAGTCGTGAAATAGAAATAGGTGATATTCCCCCCTTCACTGATGAGGAGCTGGGAGGTGCAGTGGACTCTTTACGTTACTGCAAATCTGCCAGACCCGATAGGATACCCTCAGAAGTCCTGAAAGCTGCGTACCGTGCACGGCCCGACCTCTTGCTTAGAATGTACAATTCCTGCCTCATTAGCGGAACCTTCTGTCCGGTTCTTTCTGTAGCGGAAAACTGCCCGCCTTGAGCTCGCGTTCAATTCTGCAAGGTGGGTGGATATGTTGGAGGCATTAGAGGCGTTCAGAGTTCCAGAATACCTCATGAGAGTTATCCGGTACTACCTGCGAGACAGATCGCTCGTGTATAAAACAGAGGACGGCCAACGCATTAAAACGGTCACGGGCTTGAACGGCTATGTGGACGATGTTGCAGTGCTGATAGCCGCCCGCACCACCAACTTGGCGCAGCTAAAATTTAATATAGCGATGCGGAGAATAAGTACATGGATGTCTGGTCGAGGGCTAGCTTTAGCACTCGCCAAAATAGAAATTGTTATTCTAACCAAAAAGAGGATCGACACCATTCTACCATTTATAGTAGAGGAGGAGCCCGTAGTGTCAAAAGCTGCTGCTAAATACCTGGGGGTGATGATCGACCAAAAACTTACTTTTGGGCGCACTTGCGATGGATCGCTGACAAGTCGGAGGCCATGGTTGCGAACTTGAGCGGAATAATGGCTAATACTCATGGGCCCACCTCAAGTAAGCGACGACTCCTAATGAACAGTCGGCGCTGTTATATGGTGCGGAGATCTGGGGCGATCGAATGCGATTTGAGTGGTACAGAAAAAGGTTAGCTTCTGTCCAGCGACGCGCTGCTTTCCGGGTAACCTGTTCCTATCGAACAGTCTCTGAAGCAGCGGTGCTCGTAATTGCTGCAGTTATACCCGTCGGACTGCTGTCGTTGGAAAGAAAAAATATCTACAGGAGAAGGATGGAGATCGGGCGAGAGAGAGTGGCCACAGAAGAGAGAAGCCGTACCATAAACAAATAGTAAGACCTCGAACGTCTTGGGACGTCGAACCTAAGGGACGATGGACCGCTCAGCTTCTGTCGAAGATAAAGAAGTGGGTTAGTCGTAATCATGGGGAGGTAAACTACTACCTCACATTACCTCACTACTCCCTCCTAAGCGGACACGGTTGCTTTCGGTCATACCTTCATAGGATGGGATGAGTCGAGAAACCTGAATCTTTCTATTGTGGGAAAGGCAGAGATGATGCAGAACACATTCTTCCACTGCGATTGGTGGACGGTTGGCAGAGCCGCAGTTGAACAGATACTTGGACCGTTGTCACCAGACAATATAGTAGAGTATATTCTGGAAACAGAGGAAAACTGGCGTCTGGTAGCGGAATTTTTGCAAAATACGTTTCGCACCAAGAACCAAGAGGCTGAGGCAGTAGATCCGCAGCGACGAGTGTGAGCCCTGTGCCTATCTGATAAAGCCCAGCCTGAAGCAATCTGAAAAACGGTACCGGGCTGGTGTCCTTGGTATTAGGAGGGCTTCTAGCCGGTAGTCCTCCTGAACCTAGGTTGGAGTCCGGCACATTGTGCGTAAACGCATTTGTGCCGAACTCCATCGGAAAAAAAAAACAAAAAGTTATTATTATTGTTATTATTATTATTATTATTACCGTGTGAGTTTAATAAAATGCTCATCAAGATTGTACATTTTTTGAACTGAAATTGAACGGACGTAATTTTAAATTTTGGAAGAAAATTAAAAATTTAAATATAAAACGAATAATAATAAAAAAAATAATAAAAATTGCATATTATTGCATTTTTGTGTTCTGTTTTAATCAGTTGTATACATACGGACAATGGCTGATTGTCATAAATGCCGTATTAAAATAAGAGGTGAAAGCGGTATTAGATTTGTTGGAGTATGCGGAATTTTTCACTGCTCCACTAAGTGGAACTTGAACAAGCTGTTAGTAACTTGTTAGACTCTAATTTGAACATTAAATTTATTTGTGATGATTGTATCCTATATATACAAAATGTAAATATGGTATTACAAAATATTGATTGTGCGGTTAAAAAAAATAATGATTATTTGAATGAATATAAAAAGGAATTTGAAAGTGCAATAAAAAAAAATTAAAATGAAATAATTCAGTTACTGCAAGCTATAGAAAGCATAAAAATGAACAACAAAAAGAATTCGAAAAAATTGCCAAAATAACTGATGTGTTTAAAATGGATATTGAAAAGTGATAAACAATTCTTTATTAAAAAGCAATGAACTTTGTAATCAAATAAAAAGCTTAAACGAAAATGAACTACAACTAAATGTAGGTCAGAGCGTTTCATTCACTGATATTGTGAAACAAAGTACAAGTATCAGCAAAAATGGGCTAATGCATTGCCAATAATGAAAAAAAATTTGCCTTTATTAATAAAACCAAAAAATAAGCAAAAAACTGAAATTACAAAAAAAGACTTTAATACTAAGGTGGATCCAAAAAATTTAAAAATAAAAAAAGTTAAAAGTAAAAATAATGGTACTATTTTAATTGAAACAGATTCAAATGAAAATCATCAAAAAATAAAAAGTGAAAATAACTTGAAAATAAAGTGAAGGATAAATATGTTATCAAAATTCCTGTGGAAATGAAACCTAAATATGAAATTGTGCATATGAACAATAAATTTACTGAAGATGAAATAATAGAAAAGCTTATGAAACAAAATAGTTTTTTGGAACTGAGTGAGTTAAAAATAATAAAATTAAATAGGCTCAATAAATACAACAAAGACATGCAGAACGCTGTAATTGAAGTGGATAAGGATTCTTTCCCGAAAATATTAGCTGCGGAAAAATTATGTATTGGTTGGGAAAGGTGCAAAGTTTTTGATGCTATTAGTGTGAAAAGATGTTACAAGTGCAAAGGCTTTAACCATAAATCGGTTGACTGCACAAACAAAGAAACATGCATGAAATGTCACAAGAACCATAAAAAAAGTGATTGTGAACAACAGGAAGAAATTAATGAATGCATAAATTGCAAGAAAAATAATAAAATATTCAAGCTAGGACTAGATGTAAAACAGAAAGCATTTAGTAGATTCTGTCCAGTATATCAAAAAAAATTAAATGAAAGGAAGCAAAAAATTGGCTACTAACAATTAAAGAAATGTGAAGAGGATGATAATATACTAAATAATAAGGGTGTTCCAGAATTTGATGTTGATATTTATCTATAATTTTAATAGTAATAATAATAATGTTGAAGAGGATAAAAATATATTGAATAATTGTGCAAAGGGTGTTCTAGAATTTGTTGTTGTTATTTATGATAATAATAATAATGGTAATAATAATAATGAAAGAAATACTGAAGATGTAGCAATGGTAAATAAGAATGAAATAGGTATTAATGAAAACAACTATAATTATAATAGCAATAATAATAATGTTGAAAATAATCAGATCAATAATAATGTTAGTTTAAATAAATCCAATAAGGAAAAGAAGAATAGTTGCATACTTAATTATCTTCCAAAATTCTGGTTGAGTAAAAGCACTAAAACTGAAATCGATCATAATAAAAAATTTTCCAGTAATGATAAAATCTCTAGTTATAATAAAAATAATAATAAATATAACTTTAGTGTCAATAGTAAAGCAGATACAAGTTTTTTATACCCTAACTGGAACAAAGGTGAAACACTAAATCCAAAAACTTTAAATAAGGAACATATTAATCTCAATATTTCTCAAGATGCCAATACAAGTTTGCTTGACCCTATGGTGCCTCCAATTGTAAAACTTACGAAAAGAGCAATTGAAAGTGGTGATAGCGTATATGTACTATCCAGATTAAGAGATCATAAAATGTATAGCAACATAAGAATATATTTATCATATTTTTATGATCAACATGATATTTGTTGTAATGGTATGACACAAACAAATATCAAAGTACTAATCGATCAAGAAGGATTACCAACAGATTATAAAGAACTAGGTAAAATATATTATAAATATGATGAAAATATAGGAGTCTCTCATGAGGATGTTATAAAGGATTTAAAATCGTATAGAAATCACATTGATAATAAATATCGAGGGTACCTGCAAAAAATAAGAGAAAACTGGCAAAATTATATGATAAGCATTCCATAATGATCAATCACCCAAATATAATAAAACAAATAGGGAACCTAAATATTTTATACTTAAATATCTGTAGCATAAGAAATAAAATATTAGAATTAGAAGTTTTAATCACAGAGTTCAACGATGTTGATTTAGTAGTACTTACAGAAGTATAGATATTCGACAACGAAATTGATATATATAATATCCTCAATTATAAGGCGGTTTATAACTGCAGAAAAGGCAGAAGGGGAGGAGGAACAGCAATTTTTGTAAAGGATAACATTCACTTTAATGTAGTAATTAAGGATGTAAGATATAACTATATGGTAATTGAAATCCTAAACTCTCAACCAAAAGTAAAATTGGAACATTTTATAAAGCTCCAGTGGAAAACAGCAATTTATTTATACAATACTTAGAAACCAAAATGGAAGATAATTCAAATTACATATTTTTTGCTGATACTAACTTAAATTTGTTTGATAATACCAACTTACTAATAAGATACAAAGATAAGATAGCTACTTCTGGGTATTATATACTTAATAAGAGACAAAGTACAAGAAATACAGCTCAATCTAAAACTCTAATAGATCATATAATAACAAATTTTAATGAAAAATATCAGGTTTCTTCCACAATAAAGGATAACAGTTTATCTGATCACCAAATAGCCGTAACATCAATCAAAGCAATTAATGTTAAGAAAATACCTATGCAAAACTATACCATAAATAAAACAGACAAATGTGTAACATCGTAAAAACTAAAATAGAAAATAAAAATGTTATGGAAATTGATACACTAGTTAAAACAATACAGGAAGCAAAAGAATTGTGTACTAAAGCAGTGACAGTCAGAACTAGAAATAATAGCTGGATTATACCCAGGATATTTGAGAAACTTAATATTTGAAAATCCCTATATGATGCACATACAAAAGATCCAAACAATAGGGAAAAAAGAGTAAAATATATTCTATGCAAAATTGATAAAGGAAGCTAAAAATAAACATGATATTAAAAGTATTGAAAAAGCAGAGAATGACTCTAGGAAATTGTGGAAATTATTAAATAATACTATAAAAAATAATAATGACCAAAAAACTGAAACTATTACTTACGTTTTAACGAAAAAAGGCGAGCAAACAATTAATGAAAATGAGATGGCAGATACTATTAATAAATTTTTTAATGAAATAAGTAAATGTATTCTAACTGAGAGTCGGAATTCTAGTACAGTTAATAATGCTGCCTATAAAATATATAATAGTAAATCGTTATTTCTTACTCCAGTTACATATTATCTGACTCTTACTCCAGTTACGCAATATCTGTTTATTTGACTCATGGCGCAGTAGTTAAGTCGCCAACCTTTCAATCGAAGTGTTTTGGGTTCAAACCCCTGTCAGGTCATAAATAAAAAATATGTAGTACTTTTATATCCTTATAATTAATAGTAGAAATAATAACAATAATAATATTAATAATAAGAATAGTAATAGTAATAGTAATAATAACAATAATTATAATAATAATAATAATAATAATAATAATAATAGTAATAATAATAATAGCTGCACAGTGAGGCTATCTTTGGTTATATCATGCAAGTAAGGTGTTATATACTGCTGCACGTTGTAATCCACGGATGGCGCTGACTCTGTAGTAAAATAATAACAATAATAACAATAATAATAATAATAATAATAATAATAATAATAGTAGTAATAATAACAATAATATAATAATAATAGTAATAATAATAATAGTAATAATAATAATAATAATAATAATAATGGTAATAATAATAATAGCTACTACAGTGGAGCTATCTTTGGTTATATCATGCAAGTAAGGTGTTATATACTACTGCACGTTGTAATTCACTGATGGCGCTCACTCTGTAGTAAAATAATAATATTAATAAGAATACTAATACCAATAATAGTAACCGCTACAGTGACAGTGGAGATTGCCTTCAATAATTACCTCATGTAAGTACTATATACTACTGCTACATGTTGAAACTGTTGTGACGGCTTTAGTCACTAATAGCAAAATAGTAATAACAATAGGCGGATTCATTTTTTCCTTACAGTCCCACTCCTAATTCAATGTTACCGTATCCATTAGCTATCATTTCCTATCCCTACTCCCTAGCCAATATACTACGTTCGCAGCTAAGGGAAATCTATCAAATTATCATGAAATTAAATAAAAATGCAACTCCAGGATTAGATAAAATAACAGTAAAAGACTCACAGGAATTGGTTAATGTTATAAAAATACCTTTAGAGATAATAATCAATAAATATTTTACAGAAGGAATATTTCCAGATCAACTTAAAAAAGCCTTTATAGTTCCCACATATAAATCTGGGTTAAAAGAAGATTGTAATAATTATAGGCCAATCTCAATTTCAAATTCTATATCAAAAATATATGAAAAAGCATAATTAATATAAGAATTAGAAATTTTATTACAGAAACAATTGGCTTTGATACCAATCAATATGGTTTCTTAGAAAATAGTGGCACAGAGTCAGCCATTACAGCAACATTGGAAAAAATCTATGATGCATTAGATGATAGTTTCTATGTAGATGCGATATTTATTGATTTAACAAAAGCATTTGACATGGTAAATTATTCCAGATTACTTAATTTCTTAGAGAACATGTGAATAAGAGGAAATAGTATTCTTTTATTAAAAAGTTATTTAACAAATGGGACCCAATGCGTTAAAATAAATCAAATTTTGAGCGATGAACTATTAATAAAAACAGGTGTACCACTATGTGTCTCTTCTTGGGCCGCTTTTATACTTACTATATATAATGAACATATCAAAAAATAATGTCATGTCAAACTACAATGTTTATGTGGATGACACCAACCTGGTTGCAAAATCTAAAACAATGAAAGAATTGGAAGATGTACTAAATAAGGACTTGGAAACATTATGTAATTGGTTAGAGTATAATGAACTAAGTATAACTGTCAAAAAAACTAATTACATAATATTTAAAACCCAGAAAAAGTATGATAATATTACTCTGAAGATAAAAAATAATATAATTCAAAGAGTGGATAGCGTTAAATATTTAGGAATGATATTTGATGAAAATTTAAGATGGGATAAACACATTAAAAAAATTAAGAAACAAATTATCCCTATATGTATGGCTATGAAAAGATCTGGTGGCATTCCGTATCATGGAGCTAAACTTATTTACAATAGTCACATTTTATCAAGAATTAGATATAATATATGCAGCTGGGAGTCACTGTTCAAAATTTCACGTAAATTCGATTGGAACTATAATGAATAACGCATTAAAAATTTTATTTAACATAAATCCTAAAACTAGTAATAGAAAATTATACAAAGTAACTAATGTACTTGATATAAATCAACTAATTTAATTTGATAAATGTAAATACATTTATAATACACTAAATAGTAATTTTAAATCAAAATTAATTCTAAATAATAAGCAGAATGGACATAATTATCTTACTAGACGTAGAAAAAATTTTGAAATACCTTAAGCTAGAACGTCCAAACAACAAAAAAGCTTCAAATTAAGTGCAACTCTTCAACTCTTTAACCACGGAAATTAAAAATTGTCAAACTGTGGCGATATTTAAAAATAAACTTGAAAAATATATAAACATTTTAGAAATTAAAGTAGCTAAAATTATATTTAAAAGTAAAATTTGTGATAATTAAAATTAATTTGCATTTAAATTTTATTTTCTTATACATAATTTTATATTTATATTGTAAAATTACCTGAAATTAAATAAATTATTATAAAAAAAAAAAAAAAAATTAATATTATTATGAATATTATTATTATTATTATTAGTATTACTATTATTATTATTATTACTATTATTATTATTACTATTACTATTATTATTATTATTATTAATATTATTATTATTACTATTATTATAATTACTATTACTATTATATTAATTAATATTGTTATTATTATTAGTATTATTATTATTAGTATTATTATTATTATTACAATTATTATTATTATTACTATTTATTATTATTAGTGGGTATTTATTAATAATAATTATTATTAATTTATTTATTATTAATAATAATAATTAATTTATTAATTATTATATTGATGGGTATGGATAATTTATTATTATTAGTGGGTAAGAGCGTATAGAATACGCTGTAAACACCGAGGGAGTGTGGGTTCGAATCTCACACACGTCGTAAGAGTTGCTCCGCCTTACAACACTAACAGCCACGCCTGTACAGAAAAGGCTGTGCAATTTCCTGTCCACAGTTATGTGGCAGACAAATGCATTAAAAAAAAAAATTATTATTATAATTATTATTATTATTACTATTACTATTATTATTTATTACTATCATTATTATTATTATTATTATTTGTATTATAAATATTATTATTATTATTATGATTATTATTATTATTAGTATTATTATTATTATTATTGTTATATTATTATTATTCTTATTAGTATTATTATTATTATTACTATAACTATTATTATTATAATTATTATTATTATTATTATTATTATGATTATTATTATTATTATGATTGTTATTATTATAATTATTATTATTATTATTATGATTATTATTATTATATTTATTTTTATTATTATTATAATTGTTGGGGCTTCGATGGCCTAGTGGGTAAGAGCGTATAGAATACGCTGTAAACACCGAGGGAGTGTGTGTACGAATCACAAACACGTCGTAAGAGTTATTCCCCCTTACGGCACTTACAGCCACTCCTGTACAGGAAAGGCTGTGCAATTTCCTGTCCTCAGTTATGTGGCAGAGAAATGCATTTAAAGCAAAAAAAAATTATTATTATTATTATTATTTATTATTATTATATTAAT
>OX352772.1:237272681-237275181 GCA_947095535.1 Poecilobothrus nobilitatus
CTGATTCGATTCTATTGGAATGAACTGCAAAGGCTGGATCCCAAACAATGTTACCGTATTCTAAGATAGAACGAACTAGGGAATAATAAAGAGATTTTGTCACAGCTAAGTCGCTAAATTCTTTAGGTCTTCTCTTAATGAAACCTAACATTTTATTAGCCTTTGAAACTATTAGGTCATAGTGAAGATTATAATTAAGTTTATTATCGAGAAGAATTCCCAGATCAGTAATGCTAAAAACCCTTTCAAGAGTAACATTATCTATTTTGTAGTCATATATTAAAGAAGACCGTTTACGTGTAAAGCTAATAACTTTACATTTCTGTATGTTGAGTTCTAATTTATTTGACGTGCACCAAGTTTGTAACACTGATAAGCTTGATTGAAGTTTAGCTGCATCAGGATTATCTTTAACCACTTGATATATTTTTAGGTCATCAGCAAACGAAATGTGAGATATATTGCTTAGATATTCCGAAAGATCTGAAATAAAAACATTAAACAGAAGCGGGCCTAAATGGCTACCTTGCGGTACACCGGAAGTGACCCCAATGGTGTTGGATAATACACCACGAAATTTAACATTTTGAATTCTTTCTAAAAGATAAGAATTAAGCCTCCCAAGAAATGAACCCGAAATGCCAAAAGTTGATAGTTTGTTTAGCAAAGTGAAGTGATCTACACTATCGAAAGCTTTGCTAAAATCAGTGTAAATTGCATCAACTTGGTACCCTTTCTCCATTTGATTCAGGATTTCAGATGCATAAACTATCAGGTTCGTAGTAGTTGAACGACCTTTTCTGAAACCATGTTGTTGTTCATTTAGTTTTGCATTTATGATAGGAGTAATTCTATCAACGACAATTTTTTCAAATAATTTAGGTATAGTCGAGCGGATTGCTATACCTCGATAATTTTCCACCGATGCTCTATCCCCTTTTTTAAAAATAGGGGTTAAGTGGGAGGATTTCCACTTTTGTGGGAAAATCCCAATTGAAAGTGACTTATTGAAAATAAGATGAAGAGGGAAGATTAGACTGTGAGAACAATTATGTAAAAAGATTGGGGGAATTAAGACCGGACCAGCACCCTTTTTTAAATCAAGGCTCAAAATTGCTTCAAGAATATCATTTTCAGAAAGATACACGTCTGTAAGTAGGAAATTTGAGCTATTAGATAAGGAATTAGTCGATGTAGTAACTGGTGCTGTTTGACGATAAACTTGTTGAAAATGATCAGAAAAGAAGTTACAAATTTCTTTTGGGCAATCAGAAACCACATTGTCTTTTGATAACATTGAATTGGGATACCCAAATAATTTCCGTTTTGTGTTAACAAAATCAAAAAATTTTTTAGGGTCAGTAACAAGTTTGTTGCCAATATCTGTGACATAGTTTTCATATGCTACATTGGCTTTTTGTTCAAATTCAATTGCAAGTTGCTTATACATATTCAATAAGTCGTCGCATGGTGCTTGATGATGTTTGAGTTTTTTGTATATTTTATTGCACCGATTTCTCAAGTTCCTAAGATCTCTATCTAACCATGGTTCTGTTATTTTATGCTTTTTGCGAATTCTAGGAACAAAGGCATCAATAATTTGAAACAGATTAGAGTAAAAGATAGAGATTAGTAAATTGACATCCTGTTGAACTAACAGTTCGTCCCATGTGATTAATGACAAAGCATAATTAATACTTTGATAGTCAGCATTAAAAAAATCGTATACAATTTCATTATTGTAAGATTTGTCCAAGAGTGGGATAGAAGTGGAGAACTCGAAAATAAGTGCGTTATGATGAGAAGAGTTGGTAAAAAGATTATCAACATCATCAGCGAGTTTAACCGACATCATATGCATTTGAAAATGCAAGATCTAACCACTTATTATTACTATTAGGATAACTGATAATTTGTTGTAAATCGTTACCGTAGAACTCGCTAATAAGACCGAAGTCAATTTCGTCATGAAAGTTAACCGGTAATAACAAATTATCAGCGTCGTCAACGATAAAAGAAATAGAAGGACGATTAAAATCGTCAAACACAAAAATTGAGTCATCCTCATGCATTTCTGAAATAATATTGTGATATACACTATAAAAATCAGAATATGAGGAATTGTCAGAGTTCGGAGGGAAATAAACTATACCTAGGTATAAATTATTTGTACCTAATTTAATTTTAACAAATTGGTGATCGAAAGAGTGATGTGTACCAGTGATTAATGGTACACTAGATAAGTTATTCTTTACAGCAAGTAGAACACCACCTCCTCGCAAACAATTTGCAGATAGATAATCACGATCCTTTCTGTAAATGGACCAATTACCATCCAGAATTTCCTCGTTTGTAAACGAATCGTTGAGCCATGTTTCAGTTATAACTAAAACATTGAAATTACAAGACTTGGCATCAACAAAAAGCTTCTTTAGCTTGCCTCTCATACCACTACAATTGTGGTAAAACATTTTAATGTTGTTTATGTTGTTGAAAGTTT
>OX352772.1:237282681-237290181 GCA_947095535.1 Poecilobothrus nobilitatus
GTAAACACGGAAGGAGTGTGGGTTTGAATCCCACACACGTCGTAAGAGTTATTCCCCTTTACGACACTTACAGCCGCACCTGTACAGGAATGGCTGTGCAATTTCCTTTCCACATTTATGTGGCAGAGAAATGCATTTAAAAAAAAAAATTATTATTATTATTTTTATTATTATTGTTGGGGCATCGGTGGCCTAGTGGGTAAGAGCGTATAGAATACGCTGTAAACACCGAGGAAGTGTGGGTTCGAATCCCACACTCGTCGTAAGAGTTATTCCTCCTTATGACGCTTACAGCCACGCCTGTACAGGAAAGGCTGTGTAATTTCCTGTCCACATTTATGTGGCAGAGAAAAGCATTTAAAAAAAAAAAACAAAATTATTATTATTTTTTTAGTATTTTATTAGTATTTTTATTATTATTATTAGTATTATTATTATTATTATTATTATACTTATTATTATTATTATAATTATGATTATTATTATTATTATTATTATTATCATTATTATTATTATTATTATTATTATACTTATTATTATTATTATAATTATTATAATGATTATTATTATATTAATATTGTTATTATTATTGTCATTATTATTATTATACTTATTATTATTATTATAATTATTATTATTATAATTATTATAATTATTATTATTATTATATTAATATTATTATTATTATTATAATTATTATTATTATTATTATTATCATTATTATTATTATTATTATCATTATTATTATTATTATTATTATTATTATTATTATTATTATTATACTTATTATTATTATTATAATTATTATTATTATATTAATATTATTATTATTATTGTTATTATTATTATTGATATTATTATTATAATTGAAGTTAACAGCGTGTCAAGTTACTACAATCCACATGTTACATTACGTTCCCACAGGTTTATCATATATTAAAATTGTTCCCATCAAATTCGCTTGCGCAGCGTCTACAATTTATCAAGCTAATTTTTCCATTATAATAAAATTGTTCCCACCAAATTCGCTTACGCTAGAATTTACCAAGCCTAATTTTTCCCATCATAATAAATTCACGTGGCACAACATGCATTGAAATTAGTATATAAGTACAGATATTTTAGAATAAGTTTTAGTCTTAATTAGGATACTAAATTGATCATCTAATTGTAATAATCGGTAATTAAATTGAAATTGTAATCAGTTGATATTAAAATTAATTATTGCCAAATATTGAATTTAATCATTGTGAATATAATAAAATTGATTTTTTTTTCGAAACTAAAAATACATTTCAATAACTGGCACCCGAGCAGCTCTAAAGAATATTTTTACGAAATATTGTGGAAATCCGAAAAGAGGAAAAGAAGCAGATTGTAAAAACTCTTTAATTAAGCGAAAACCCTGCAAGAAGTCTTTCGTGATTTGTATTTTGTACCATTAGTAGGGTGTTCACGAACATTAAAAGCGAACGCCTAAAAAGGAGATTACGAAGCAGCCTCTGAAGCAAAAAACCGATTAGCAGACTCAATGAAAACCACCGTTTTTTTCCTGTAAGTGTTTTTTTTTCATTATTTTTACAAAAACTAACTGAGGGAATTCAACGAGTAAAAACTACTTAACCTTAATGGTTCCAAAATAAAAATAAAAAATTAATGTAAAATTGTAAAAAAATTAAGAAAGAATTTTTTAAAGTAAAATAAAATTACAGTAAAAATTAAATAAGAATTAAAAAAGTAATCTAAAATTATAACAAAATTAAAAAAGAATTGAAAAAGTAATCTAAAATAATAAAATTAAGATAAAATTTAATTAAAATTTAGTAAAATTCAAAAAATTTTTTTTTTGATAAAATTATAATAAAAAATTAAAATAGACTAAAATTTAACAAAATATAAAAATTAATGTAAAATCAAAATTAAGAGAAAAAATTTAATAAAAATGAAAATTTGATAAATAAATAATAATAAAAAATTACAATAGACTAAAATTTAACAAAATATAAAAATTAATGTAAAATTATAATAAAATTAAGATATAAAATGTAACAAAAATTAAAATTTGATAAAAATTGAAAAATTATAATCTAAAACTATAACAAAATTCAGACCAACTTTAATTAAAATTTGGTAAAATTTAAAGATAATAAAATCTTATAAAGATAAAATTATAATAAAGATTAAAGTAAACTAAAATTTGCTATTTTAAATCTAAAAATACTAAAATTTTAAAGTAAAAAATTGTAATAAAAATTAAGTAAAGTATAATCAAAAATCTAATAAAACGTAACAAATTAAAATTATAAACTAAGAGAAGAGAAACTAAAAAAATAAGATGGAAAAGCAAATGGAAAATATGATAGAACAACTTAAACTAACAAATGGAGCAATAAACGCCCAAATAGCGATAACTAATCAACTAGAAGCAAGACTAACAACATTGGAGGCAAAAGCAAATAACCAACAAATTTTAGCCCAGCCAAATTTAACATCGCCAAGAACCGAACAAGATTTGAAAGACATAGCTAAATTACCTGATTGCGTTAAAGAACTACAAGCATTCGATGGAAATGCAGTGCAGTACGTTTCATGGGTACATTGCGTGGAAAACATCTTACGCGATTATGACGTAGTAAGGAACAAAGCAATATACTGAGCCATTCTCCAAGCAATCAGAGGGAAAATTAGAGGAATCACCGATGCCGCTTTAATTTCATACAACATATTCGACGATGACTGGGAGGCCATAAAATCATGTTTGTCACTCCATTACACAGACAAACGCGATCTCCGAACATTAGAATATCAGATGAGCACGCTTACGCAAGGCAGATCGATCATCGAAGAATTTTATGCCAGGGTAAATAACCAATTTTCGTTGATAATCAACAAAATAAAAACTGAGACTTATTCACGGGAAACCGTTAACATGCTGACAGAATCGCAAAGAAATCGTGCCCTAGATGTCTTCATAAGGGGACTTAACGGCTAACTTTCTAAATATTTAATGTTGCAAAAACCGCAAACGCTTCCAGAAGCATATTCAACTTGCTTGGAGCTACAAAATTATAACACCAGAAGCTACACCATGCCCAACAGAAAGGGAAATTTTATAAACATAACCTCACTAAACAGAATTCCAAGTAATAACATGCGTCAACCAGTATTACCATCACGTCAATTTCAACAGCGGCCACCGCTAACAGCACAGCAAAAAATTTCTGCATACAACATTCAACATCAAAAACCATCTATACCTCCACCAAGACCTCCTAAACCTCTAGAAAAAATGGAAATTGACCAATCCATGCAAACACATCAAGTGGATTATATGAACAGGTCCACAACTGTTAATGATGCGTATAAACGCCCACCAAGCACAAGCAACCTTCCAAGAAATAAACAGCAACGTTTATATCATATGGAAAACGAAAACGGTCATACCGAAGATTTTTATGATACTGACTATGCAGAAACTGAACAAGACATCGAAGAAGAAATTCAAGAAATAAATTTTATGACGGACGCCTTTCCAGCGTTCTTTACCTAGAATATCAGACACGAGATGGAAGAGTGCTAAATTTCCTCGTTGATACAGGAACCAATAAGAACTTCATAAAGCCAGAAATCGCAACAAACACCAAACCAGCAAATAAACTTTTTACAGTACGTTCCGCAGGAGGAAACATTCAAATTTCACAGAAAATAGGAGAAAATTTTTTCGAGAGATTGGGAAACAACGCATACCTAGAATTTTTTATCCTACCAGGTCTCACAACTTTCGACGGCATAATAGGCGATGACACACTAAAGAATCTTCATGCCATAATTGATAGAAAAAATAACATCCTGCAAATCGATCCTAACATTAAAATACCACTGAAGGCTAAAGTGTCGGTTCAAGTCAACGACATCGAAGTTGAAGCAGAAAATTTATCGACTGAAACCAAAACGCAGCTTTTAACAATCATAAACCGACGTAAAAAAATATTTGGACCAATTAACGACAAAGAGATAATCGACACGGAAGTAAAAGCAGAGATCAAAACAACAACAAACGAACCAATTTACACAAAGTCGTACCCGTATCCCGCCAACATGAGGAAAAAAGTTGAAGATCAAGTCAAAAAATTACTGGATGACGGAATAATACAACCATCCAAAAGTCCGTATAACTCGCCAATATGGATCGTAGGGAAAAAACCAGACTCATCCGGAAATAAAATATATCGAATGGTTATCGATTTCAAAAGGCTAAACGCAGTAACAACACCCGATACATACCCAATTCCTGACATTTCCAGTTCATTAGCAAGCTTGGGGGAAGCAAAATTTTTTACGACGATTGATCTCACATCCGGATTCCATCAAATAATGATGAAAAAATCAGACATTCCAAAAACGGCTTTTTCTACGATGAACGGCAAGTACGAGTTCCTAAGACTCCCATTTGGGTTAAGAAACGCGCCATCAATATTCCAGCGTATGATTGACGACGTTCTAAAGGACCAGATTGGTAAAACCTGCTATGTGTATATCGATGACGTCATTATATTCGGTAAAACAAAGGAAGGACATCTCCAGAATATCGATGCAGTATTTTCACGATTGGAAAAAGCTAATTTAAGAGTAAATTTAGAAAAACGAAAATTTTAAAATCAGAAACAGAATTCCCTGGCTATCTGGTCACAAGTAATGGAATTAAGCCAGAGCCGAAGAAAGTAATGGCGATTCAAAGTATCAAGCCACCGGAGAACCTAAAAAACTTGATCATTTTTAGGTGTTACATCATATTATCGTAGATTTATCCGGGATTTCGCTAAAATAGCAAAACCGCTAACAAATCTAACCAGAGGAAAGAACGCACAAATTAAAGCCAATATGTCAAAAAAAGTAGAAATAAAACTAAACAAGGAAGAATTATCAGCATTTAAGAATTTGAAAAAACTATCATAATCATCCGAAATATTGATACTTCCCAATTGCGAAAAACCCTTCATTCTCACCACTGATGCGTCGCATAAGGCCATCGGGGCAGTATTATCACAGGAAGAAAACAAACTGACATTTATCTCGAGGACACTGAACAGCACCGAGGAAAACTATGCTACGAATGAAAAGTTGATGTTGGCGATAGTATGGGCACTGGATAATCTACGAAATTATCTTTATGGAAATAAACCAACGTACCGGAAGCTCAACAGCAAACAGTCTATGCGAAAATAGTGAAACAGAAACAGTGAGTATTCCAGATGAAGATAATTTATCACACACTGTGCACAGCGCAGACGAAGACAACTCAAACTTAATCCCTCATTGCGAAGCGCCAATCAACGTGTTTCTTAATCAATTAGTCATAAGAAAAGGCAAAGATATGATAATCTACGAACAACCACATACAAGATACCATAGGAACTACGTAGATGTACCAGAAATCAATGAAGACATTTTGAAAATAATACTAAAAGAAAAACTAAATCCTAGTGTAATCAACGGTATTCAGATTTCTGAAAAATTCCTTCCAATATTGCAGAATGTTTTTAAAGATCACTTTAGTAAATACAAAATCCGAATAACACAAAAAGTAGTAGAAGATGTTACGATTGAAGAAAGGAAGTTTGCCATCATTGAGAAGAACACAGGAGAGCACACAGGAATGCCAACGAAAATCGGATGCAAATACTGGACAAATACTATTTTCCTCGCATGAGTAGTCAAATAAAGAGCTTCATTAAAACATGCGAAATCTGTAACAGCAGCAAGTACGATAGGCGACCAAATAAACCGGAATTACAAGAAACTCCAGTTCCAAAATTTCCTACACAAATACTTCACATGGATTTAATGGAAATACAGGGAGAAAAGTACATAACGTGTATCGACAAATTTTCGAAATTCCTAAAATTTTTTCATATTAAAGACCGCTCAGCTCTGCATTTAAGATATAAAATCAAAAAAGTGCTACATTATTTCACAGTTCCGGAAATGATAGTAATCGATAACGAACGTAGTTTTATGAGCCCTATTACATTAAATTACATCAAAGCTTTCGGTATTGCAGTTTATAACACACCGTCGCAAAAAAGCGAAGTAAATGGGAGATCGAGAGAGCTCACTCAACAATTATCGAGATAGTAAGGTGCCTGGGCAAGGAGTATCCAGATCTTTCGCCAAAAGAAATCATATACTTAGCAGTTGATCGACACAATAACTCCATACACTCGGAAACAAAATCCAAACCGAGCGACATATTTTTCTTAAGATAAAATCGACTATCAGAACTTAATAGCAACCAGAACAAAAATGAATAAAGAGCTAGGTGAACTCATCGAGAAAAATCAGCAATCAAAATTAAAACGAGAAAATGAAAAAAGAGATACACCAAAAACTTACAAAATTGGCCAAACAATTTACATTCGGGATAAGCAAATCAAATCGAAACATAAACCGACATATAAGAAGGAAGTAGTTATGAAAAACAATAAAGTCACAATAGCTACCGCATCCGGCAAAAAAATTCATAAATCCCTCATAAAAAATATTACCGATAATTAAATACTTTAGTTTTATCTTTCTAGATTTATAATTACAAAAACCATTGCATGGCCAGAAATTTTTGAGTTTAAAGGCCCAATCGCAACCATAAAACGATGCCAAGGAAGAATAATTAATGGCAACTTGAACCTGGTTCACGTCATTAACCTCGAGGATTATGATGAAGCTCTACAACAAATCATTCCCCTCGTTCAAAAGATCAATTCAACAAACATGATGAAACCTAAGCTTGAATTCCAAATAAACCAAATCATGGAATTACTAACGAAATTGAGAGGAACAAGAGTCAAAAAAAGATCAATCCATTGGATCGGATCAGCGTGGAAATGGCTCGCTGGCACACCAGATGCTACCGACTGGGATATCATTTTGAAGAGCCAAAGTGAGCTAACCGATAACAATAACCAACAGTATAAGATAAACCGCGAAATAATGAAGATTACAAGTCAAGTAACAAAAAGATATAATCTCATCCTGAAAGAAGTCGATAGAATGGACCAACAACTCGAGCAAATGACTTTCAATAAACTCGGCATCATAAAAGAAACGGTGAATGAAATCGTATTAGCAGCCGAAATTGCGAAAAAATCAATCGTTAACACGAATTTATTAAGCAGAGCAGATGTCCAAAGAGTATTAGAAGAAACAGAATCGCTACCTTACAGTAATGAGATCGAAGCCATAGAATACGCACAACCAAAAGTTGTAACAAATGGATACACAATCCTGTACGTGTTTTCACTACCAAAAGTCAGCAGGCAACAGTATGATCATATTCTAGCGAAATCTACAGTCAGAGACTCAAAGCAAATCCAGCTCGAATATGAAGAATTATTCGTTAAGGATAATGTATATGGCATACTAGGGAGATGTGAAACCATGAACAACGTAACCATATGCGGAAAAGATAAACTTAAAAAACTGGGAGACGAACATTGTATATTT
>OX352772.1:237295181-237297681 GCA_947095535.1 Poecilobothrus nobilitatus
GGTGTACCTCAAGGTTCTGTTTTAGGACCTTTGTTATTCCTAATTTATATTAATTCTTTATTTGCTCTGTCATTTAAAGGAAATATTACTGGTTTTGCAGACGACTGTTCTCTTTCTTATAGCGAAAAAAACATAAATTGTCTAAAGGAAAGTCTAAACTCTGATTTAAATTTGCTGAGAAATTGGTTCATGGATCATAAACTTATCATAAGCAATAAAACAAAACTAGTAGTATTTAATTTAAAAAAACGCTGCTTTGAGCCATGCAGCAAACTGTAAAAAGATAGTGTGTGAAAACTGCGCTGGCACTACAAATCAAATTCGTTGTTGTTCAGCAAATTGTTTTGAAATTGAAACTGTTGACAATTATAAATATTTAGGATTAATTATTGATAACAACCTAAACTGGAAGTTACATCTAAATCAGTTACATAAATACATGTTGCTTTGCATCCGAAAATTCTATCTACTAAAAAACTTTTGCTCAAAAACACTTTTACTAAAATTTTACTATGCTATAGTGCATTCCAAGTTACAGTATGGCATTGCTAGTTGGGGTGGTACCTATTTTAATTCAATTGAACCAGTCTTTATAGCGCAAAAATGTACAATTAGGATTATTTATTCTAAAAATAGGAGATTCAGTTGTTGGCCTTTATTTCAAGACTCAAATATACTTCCGCTACGCCACATATATGCCCATAAATGTCTAATCAAACTTTTTAAAATGGATAACTTTTTACAATTAAGAAACAATAATCAATATAACCTAAGAATTAATAAGTTAAATTTAGCTTGCATTCCTTTTGGTTCAAAAACTCACTATAAAAAATTTTTTGACAGCTTAGCTCCTAAATATTTTAACAAATTTCCAAATCATATAAAGGAAATAACAGTATTATCAAGATATTCAAAATTATGTAAATTATGGTTATTATCAATTAATTATCTTGATTTAGAAAATTTGATTTAAAAATACCCTGAAAGTCTCATCTATCTCTTACTTAGAAAGTGTAGAATAAATAACTTTTTTTCTTCTTTTTTTTTTTATACTTAAAATAACATTTTTTTTTCTTTTTTTTCTTTGTTTTAAATTTACTGTAATTTTAGAGTTGCATGAAGTAGAGAAAAATAGTAAGCTCAATTGTAGGAATGGAATTTCAGTTGCTTTCGAAAAGAATTTTGTTAAATCTATATACATTCACGGAAAATCGGTGGTAGATATTAGACCTGATCTTAAAGCTGATGATGTTCTCTTCTACAGCACTTCTCTATATCGTTCTAAGTCCTGCTGTGAATTAATGGATTTACTTATTAATTTAAAGGATGCAAAAACTTCCCTAACTAATGTTTTAGACATTCCAGCTCAATGAAATGTATCAAAAAGCTATAACACTGTTCCTTTTAACTATAGACAAGAATTTTCTTCATCAGAAATATCTGATTTTAAATGGATTGTTCTGCACGAAATTTATAACAAAATTAACCCTTCTCTGGTAAATATTCCAAAATTTATTATCGATATGCATATAAAAAGAATTACTGAAATCGAACCGATTTCGTCTTTTAAAGAACGTATTGCAATGAAATACTTTAGCTGCGATTATAAAACTTTATTAAAAAATAATTTAACACAATTTATACTAAATTATATTTGCTGTTCTATGTATCCTTGTTGTAGTTGTACTATTAAATAATTACTAATTAATTATAATGTAAAATGCAAAATAAAATTTAATTAAACTGTAAAATTGTAAAACAATTTATTAATTCGTATTGCTTATTCAATTGAAATTGTAAAAAAAAAGAAAAAAAGGAAAAAAAGAAAAAAAAAAAGAAAGAAAAAAAAGAGAAAAAAAAAAAAAAAATAATAATTAGTTTCATACAAAATCTCAACCCCACATTAACATTAACATAGTTTATTTTTTTTTTTAAATTTTTTTATAATTTAACGTATCAATTATACAACACTAGTGGTTTATCCACTACCGTATAAATAATATTAAAATTTTTGTTTTCCTTTTATAAATTATTTTTGTAGTCGTAAGAATTAAACCTAGATATAGAAGAAAATTGTAAAAGTAATTTATAATGTAATGAAGATTTAAATAAAAAAAAATAAAAATAAAAAAAAAAATAAAAAAATATTATTATTATTATTATTATTATTATGATGATTATTATTAATATTATTATCATTATTATTATTATTATTATTATTATACTTATTATTATTATAATTATTATTATTATAATTATTATTATTATTATTATATTAATATTATTATTATTATTGATATTATTATTATTATTATAATTGATATTATTATTATTATTATTTTTATTAATATTATTATTATTATTATTGATATTATTATTATTATTATTATAATTGCTATTATTAATATTATTATCATAATTATTATTATAATTATTATTATAATTATTATTATAATTATTATTATAATTATTTTTATTATTATTATTATTGATATTATTA
>OX352772.1:237310181-237315181 GCA_947095535.1 Poecilobothrus nobilitatus
AAATTTAACATCGCCAAGAACCGAACAAGATTTGAAAGACATAGCTAAATTACCTGATTGCGTTAAAGAACTACAAGCATTCGATGGAAATGCAGTGCAGTACGTTTCATGGGTACATTGCGTGGAAAACATCTTACGCGATTATGACGTAGTAAGGAACAAAGCAATATACTGAGCCATTCTCCAAGCAATCAGAGGGAAAATTAGAGGAATCACCGATGCCGCTTTAATTTCATACAACATATTCGACGATGACTGGGAGGCCATAAAATCATGTTTGTCACTCCATTACACAGACAAACGCGATCTCCGAACATTAGAATATCAGATGAGCACGCTTACGCAAGGCAGATCGATCATCGAATAATTTTATGCCAGGGTAAATAACCAATTTTCGTTGATAATCAACAAAATAAAAACTGAGACTTATTCACGGGAAACCGTTAACATGCTGACCGAATCGCAAAGAAATCGTGCCCTAGATGTCTTCATAAGGGGACTTAACGGCTAACTTTCTAAATATTTAATGTTGCAAAAACCGCAAACGCTTCCAGAAGCATATTCAACTTGCTTGGAGCTACAAAATTATAACACCAGAAGCTACACCATGCCCAACAGAAAGGGAAATTTTATAAACATAACCTCACTAAACAGAATTCCAAGTAATAACATGCGTCAACCAGTATTACCATCACGTCAATTTCAACAGCGGCCACCGCTAACAGCACAGCAAAAAATTTCTGCATACAACATTCAACATCAAAAACCATCTATACCTCCACCAAGACCTCCTAAACCTCTAGAAAAAATGGAAATTGACCAATCCATGCAAACACATCAAGTGGATTATATGAACAGGTCCACAACTGTTAATGATGCGTATAAACGCCCACCAAGCACAAGCAACCTTCCAAGAAATAAACAGCAACGTTTATATCATATGGAAAACGAAGACGGTCATACCGAAGATTTTTATGATACTGACTATGCAGAAACTGAACAAGACATCGAAGAAGAAATTCAAGAAATAAATTTTATGACGGACGCCTTTCCAGCGTTCTTTACCTAGAATATCAGACACGAGATGGAAGAGTGCTAAATTTCCTCGTTGATACAGGAACCAATAAGAACTTCATAAAGCCAGAAATCGCAACAAACACCAAACCAGCAAATAAACTTTTTACAGTACGTTCCGCAGGAGGAAACATTCAAATTTCACAGAAAATAGGAGAAAATTTTTTCGAGAGATTGGGAAACAACGCATACCTAGAATTTTTTATCCTACCAGGTCTCACAACTTTCGACGGCATAATAGGCGATGACACACTAAAGAATCTTCATGCCATAATTGATAGAAAAAATAACATCCTGCAAATCGATCCTAACATTAAAATACCACTGAAGGCTAAATTGTCGGTTCAAGTCAACGACATCGAAGTTGAAGCAGAAAATTTATCGACTGAAACCAAAACGCAGCTTTTAACAATCATAAACCGACGTAAAAAAATATTTGGACCAATTAACGACAAAGAGATAATCGACACGGAAGTAAAAGCAGAGATCAAAACAACAACAAACGAACCAATTTACACAAAGTCGTACCCGTATCCCGCCAACATGAGGAAAGAAGTTGAAGATCAAGTCAAAAAATTACTGGATGACGGAATAATACAACCATCCAAAAGTCCGTATAACTCGCCAATATGGATCGTAGGGAAAAAACCAGACTCATCCGGAAATAAAATATATCGAATGGTTATCGATTTCAAAAGGCTAAACGCAGTAACAACACCCAATACATACCCAATTCCTGACATTTCCAGTTCATTAGCAAGCTTGGGGGAAGCAAAATTTTTTACGACGATTGATCTCACATCCGGATTCCATCAAATAATGATGAAAAAATCAGACATTCCAAAAACGGCTTTTTCTACGATGTACGAGTACGAGTACGAGTACAAGTACGAGTTCCTAAGACTCCCATTTGGGTTAAGAAACGCGCCATCAATATTCCAGCGTATGATTGACGACGTTCTAAAGGACCAGATTGGTAAAACCTGCTATGTGTATATCGATGACGTCATTATATTCGGTAAAACAAAGGAAGGACATCTCCAGAATATCGATGCAGTATTTTCACGATTGGAAAAAGCTAATTTAAGAGTAAATTTAGAAAAACGAAATTTTTAAAATCAGAAACAGAATTCCCTGGCTATCTGGTCACAAGTAATGGAATTAAGCCAGAGCCGAAGAAAGTAATGGCGATTCAAAGTATCAAGCCACCGGAGAACCTAAAAAACTTGATCATTTTTAGGTGTTACATCATATTATCGTAGATTTATCCGGGATTTCGCTAAAATAGCAAAACCGCTAACAAATCTAACCAGAGGAAAGAACGCACAAATTAAAGCCAATATGTCAAAAAAAGTAGAAATAAAGCTAAACAAGGAAGAATTATCAGCTTTTAAGAATTTGAAAAAACTATCATAATCATCCGAAATATTGATACTTCCTAATTGCGAAAAACCCTTCATTCTCACCACTGATGCGTCGCATAAGGCCATCGGGGCAGTATTATCACAGGAAGAAAACAAACTGATAACATTTATCTCGAGGACACTGAACAGCACCGAGGAAAACTATGCTACGAATGAAAAGTTGATGTTGGCGATAGTATGGGCACTGGATAATCTACGAAATTATCTTTATGGAAATAAACCAACGTACCGGAAGCTCAACAGCAAACAGTCTATGCGAAAATAGTGAAACAGAAACAGTGAGTATTCCAGATGAAGATAATTTATCACACACTGTGCACAGCGCAGACGAAGACAACTCAAACTTAATCCCTCATTGCGAAGCGCCAATCAACGTGTTTCTTAATCAATTAGTCATAAGAAAAGGCAAAGATATGATAATCTACGAACAACCACATACAAGATACCATAGGAACTACGTAGATGTACCAGAAATCAATGAAGACATTTTGAAAATAATACTAAAAGAAAAACTAAATCCTAGTGTAATCAACGGTATTCAGATTTCTGAAAAATTCCTTCCAATATTGCAGAATGTTTTTAAAGATCACTTTAGTAAATACAAAATCCGAATAACACAAAAAGTAGTAGAAGATGTTACGATTGAAGAAAGGAAGTTTGCCATCATTGAGAAGAACACAGGAGAGCACACAGGAATGCCAACGAAAATCGGATGCAAATACTGGACAAATACTATTTTCCTCGCATGAGTAGTCAAATAAAGAGCTTCATTAAAATATGCGAAATCTGTAACAGCAGCAAGTACGATAGGCGACCAAATAAACCGGAATTACAAGAAACTCCAGTTCCAAAATTTCCTACACAAATACTTCACATGGATTTAATGGAAATACAGGGAGAAAAGTACATAACGTGTATCGACAAATTTTCGAAATTCCTAAAATTTTTTCATATTAAAGACCGCTCAGCTCTGCATTTAAGATATAAAATCAAAAAAGTGCTACATTATTTCACAGTTCCGGAAATGATAGTAATCGATAACGAACGTAGTTTTATGAGCCCTATTACATTAAATTACATCAAAGCTTTCGGTATTGCAGTTTATAACACACCGTCGCAAAAAAGCGAAGTAAATGGGAGATCGAGAGAGCTCACTCAACAATTATCGAGATAGTAAGGTGCCTGGGCAAGGAGTATCCAGATCTTTCGCCAAAAGAAATCATATACTTAGCAGTTGATCGACACAATAACTCCATACACTCGGAAACAAAATCCAAACCGAGCGACATATTTTTCTTAAGATAAAATCGACTATCAGAACTTAATAGCAACCAGAACAAAAATGAATAAAGAGCTAGGTGAACTCATCGAGAAAAATCAGCAATCAAAATTAAAACGAGAAAATGAAAAAAGAGATACACCAAAAACTTACAAAATTGGCCAAACAATTTACATTCGGGATAAGCAAATCAAATCGAAACATAAACCGACATATAAGAAGGAAGTAGTTATGAAAAACAATAAAGTCACAATAGCTACCGCATCCGGCAAAAAAATTCATAAATCCCTCATAAAAAATATTACCGATAATTAAATACTTTAGTTTTATCTTTCTAGATTTATAATTACAAAAACCATTGCATGGCCAGAAATTTTTGAGTTTAAAGGCCCAATCGCAACCATAAAACGATGCCAAGGAAGAATAATTAATGGCAACTTGAACCTGGTTCACGTCATTAACCTCGAGGATTATGATGAAGCTCTACAACAAATCATTCCCCTCGTTCAAAAGATCAATTCAACAAACATGATGAAACCTAAGCTTGAATTCCAAATAAACCAAATCATGGAATTACTAACGAAATTGAGAGGAACAACAGTCAAAAAAAGATCAATCCATTGGATCGGATCAGCGTGGAAATGGCTCGCTGGCACACCAGATGCTACCGACTGGGATATCATTTTGAAGAGCCAAAGTGAGCTAACCGATAACAATAACCAACAGTATAAGATAAACCGCGAAATAATGAAGATTACAAGTCAAGTAACAAAAAGATATAATCTCATCCTGAAAGAAGTCGATAGAATGGACCAACAACTCGAGCAAATGACTTTCAATAAACTCGGCATCATAAAAGAAACGGTGAATGAAATCGTATTAGCAGCCGAAATTGCGAAAAAATCAATCGTTAACACGAATTTATTAAGCAGAGCAGATGTCCAAAGAGTATTAGAAGAAACAGAATCGCTACCTTACAGTAATGAGATCGAAGCCATAGAATACGCACAACCAAAAGTTGTAACAAATGGATACACAATCCTGTACGTGTTTTCACTACCAAAAGTCAGCAGGCAACAGTATGATCATATTCTAGCAAAATCTACAGTCAGAGACTCAAAGCAAATCCAGCTCGAATATGAAGAATTATTCGTTAAGGATAATGTATATGGCATACTAGGGAGATGTGAAACCATGAACAACGTAACCATATGCGGAAAAGA
>OX352772.1:237320181-237322681 GCA_947095535.1 Poecilobothrus nobilitatus
GTCGCAAAAAGTTAAACTAGAAAATATTTTCAGTGAATGCAGAACTATTAATGTCGGTGTACCTCAAGGTTCTGTTTTAGGACCTTTGTTATTCCTAATTTATATTAATTCTTTATTTGCTCTGTCATTTAAAGGAAATATTACTGGTTTTGCAGACGACTGTTCTCTTTCTTATAGCGAAAAAAACATAAATTGTCTAAAGGAAAGTCTAAACTCTGATTATCATAAACTTATCATAAGCAATAAAACAAAACTAGTAGTATTTAATTTAAAAAAACGCTGCTTTGAGCCATGCAGCAAACTGTAAAAAGATAGTGTGTGAAAACTGCGCTGGCACTACAAATCAAATTCGTTGTTGTTCAGCAAATTGTTTTGAAATTGAAACTGTTGACAATTATAAATATTTAGGATTAATTATTGATAACAACCTAAACTGGAAGTTACATCTAAATCAGTTACATAAATACATGTTGCTTTGCATCCGAAAATTCTATCTACTAAAAAACTTTTGCTCAAAAACACTTTTACTAAAATTTTACTATGCTATAGTGCATTCCAAGTTACAGTATGGCATTGCTAGTTGGGGTGGTACCTATTTTAATTCAATTGAACCAGTCTTTATAGCTCAAAAATGTACAATTAGGATTATTTATTCTAAAAATAGGAGATTCAGTTATTGGCCTTTATTTCAAGACTCAAATATACTTCCGCTACGCCACATATATGCCCATAAATGTCTAATCAAACTTTTTAAAATGGATAACTTTTTACAATTAAGAAACAATAATCAATATAACCTAAGAATTAATAAGTTAAATTTAGCTTGCATTCCTTTTGGTTCAAAAACTCACTATAAAAAATTTTTTGACAGCTTAGCTCCTAAATATTTTAACAAATTTCCAAATCATATAAAGGAAATAACAGTATTATCAAGATATTCAAAATTATGTAAATTATGGTTATTATCAATTAATTATCTTGATTTAGAAAATTTGATTTAAAAATACCCTGAAAGTCTCATCTATCTCTTACTTAGAAAGTGTAGAATAAATAACTTTTTTTCTTCTTTTTTTTTTTATACTTAAAATAACATTTTTTTTTCTTTTTTTTCTTTGTTTTAAATTTACTGTAATTTTAGAGTTGCATGAAGTAGAGAAAAATAGTAAGCTCAATTGTAGGAATAGAATTTCAGTTGCTTTCGAAAAGAATTTTGTTAAATCTATATACATTCACGGAAAATCGGTGGTAGATATTAGACCTGATCTTAAAGCTGATGATGTTCTCTTCTACAGCACTTCTCTATATCGTTCTAAGTCCTGCTGTGAATTAATGGATTTACTTATTAATTTAAAGGATGCAAAAACTTCCCTAACTAATGTTTTAGACATTCCAGCTCAATGAAATGTATCAAAAAGCTATAACACTGTTCCTTTTAACTATAGACAAGAATTTTCTTCATCAGAAATATCTGATTTTAAATGGATTGTTCTGCACGAAATTTATAACAAAATTAACCCTTCTCTGGTAAATATTCCAAAATTTATTATCGATATGCATATAAAAAGAATTACTGAAATCGAACCGATTTTTGTCTTTTAAAGAACGTATTGCAATGAAATACTTTAGCTGCGATTATAAAACTTTATTAAAAAATAATTTAACACAATTTATACTAAATTATATTTGCTGTTCTATGTATCCTTGTTGTAGTTGTACTATTAAATAATTACTAATTAATTATAATGTAAAATGCAAAATAAAATTTAATTAAACTGTAAAATTGTAAAACAATTTATTAATTCGTATTGCTTATTCAATTGAAATTGTAAAAAAAAAGAAAAAAAGGAAAAAAAGAAAAAAAAAAGAAAGAAAAAAAAGAGAAAAAAAAAAAAAAAATAATAATTAGTTTCATACAAAATCTCAACCCCACATTAACATTAACATAGTTTATTTTTTTTTTTAAATTTTTTTATAATTTAACGTATCAATTATACAACACTAGTGGTTTATCCACTACCGTATAAATAATATTAAAATTTTTGTTTTCCTTTTATAAATTATTTTTGTAGTCGTAAGAATTAAACCTAGATATAGAAGAAAATTGTAAAAGTAATTTATAATGTAATGAAGATTTAAATAAAAAAAAATAAAAATAAAAAAAAAAATAAAAAAATATTATTATTATTATTATTATTATTATTATGATGATTATTATTAATATTATTATCATTATTATTATTATTATACTTATTATTATTATAATTATTATTATTATAATTATTATTATTATTATTATATTAATATTATTATTATTATTGATATTATTATTATTATTATAATTGATATTATTATTATTATTATTTTTATTAATATTATTATTATTATTATTGATATTATTATTATTATTATTATAATTGCTATTATTAATATTATTATCATAATTATTATTATAATTATTATTATAATTATTATTATAATTATTATTATAATTATTTTTATT
>OX352772.1:237335181-237347681 GCA_947095535.1 Poecilobothrus nobilitatus
AATAAAAATAAAAACAAAACGTAAACAAGAAGTACAAAGTGTAGTTTGGCTTATAAAGAAGATTAATAATTGTTAAAAGTTGTTATTATAGCTTTAAGGTGTAAAATAAAAATAAGAAAAATATGTTACCTATTTTAGTATATGAGTTGTTTCTCTATATTCTATATTTTGCTCTAAGTACATATGAACTTAAAAAATATTTTGCATTCTTCTAATTTATGTTTACCTGGTGTAAAATAAATTGTTAAAACTAGTTTGACTATTTTAAACAATGTTAAAATTTATGAATGCAGTAAAAAAGTAAAAATAAAAACAAAAGAAAGAAAAAAATTATATAATTATAGGTGCATCTGTTATGTAGGATTTAATTTTTCTGTTCAATAAGAAGATTGAGAAAATAACCTGAAATCTTCGATTTTACTTTGTTTTGTTATTATTACGTTCCATTCTATGCTGTAAGAAATGAAAAAATAATAAAAATCGAAAAGAAGTTAATTGCTTTTGGTACCTCTTTTGTAAACATAAGATAAAAATAAAAGACATTTTTATTTTTATGTTAAAAATCTTTTATTAAATTTTTTATTATTATATTTTATTTAAATCTAAGTTGAAAAATTTTTTACGATAACCAGATGTTAAAATTTTAAAAATTTTAAATTAATATGTAAACAAATTTGAATGATTTACTTATCAACACGTGATTTTTTCCTATAATATCCATACGGTCTACCATCTTCATTAAATTTTAAGAAATACCATCTTCATTAAATTTTTGTTTTTCCCATTTTGGTTGATATTTTTTTATTTCAGGAATCGTAAGTACATCGTGATTTTTATTTCAACGAATATTTTCTGAAACGACGTATGTGTCTGTGCTATTCAATGAATTTAAAACTGCTTGCTTTATGCTATTAAAATTAATTTTTAGTGAAGCTTCATAACTAATAGAGAATCCTTTAACTTTACAAACAATTTTTTCGGTATTATCTTTTGTACAGTAAATTTTGTAGGCGTAGTTCTTGGGACCACCACTTACAAATTCTGTAATACAACTCCCTATATTATAACACTCTAACTCATCTGTCATGTCTCCTATAAATTCTCCTGTTTGTGGTTCATATTCTCCTTCTCGACTAATATACAACACCGAATCGGTGTCATAAGATAATACTCTACTATCCAGCTTCTCTAGATAACTGTAAAGTTGAAGACGAGCATGTGTTGTTGTATAAGCAGCGATACTTACGTTGACAGTAGATAAAGAAGTTGCTGCTTCTTCTTTATACTTCCAGCTAGCCACTATGTTTTCTTCATCTACTGGAAATCTACCATCTACCAGCATGAGTTTAAAATAATTTTGGTAAAAGACTACTTATTAACTACTTTATCGTATTCTAATTTAATTTTTTCCTTTTCAAAAAAACTATCAATATATTCTTCCTTTTCTTTTTGAGTTTGACATTTTATTGGCCACCCAGAAGCTTCTTGTTTAATCTTTATAAATTTATTCATCATTTTAGTGAATAAACCATCAATACCATTGCAATTGTCATATTTTACTGTTTCGTATTCCCAAACTTCATAAATATTTAAAAGTTTATACCCTTTTTCAATTGCTTTTTTAATTTCATCAATTACCCAAGTTCTTACAAATGCTTTTTCATCGTCTGTATGTTCACAGTATTTTCCTTGATATTTTTGTTCACTACAAGTGTCACATAGTGAGAACATCAATTTATTGTTTTGTTTGACAGGTAACACGGGGTGTAATAGATTTGTTGGTGGTAAGATTTTACATTTAATAATACCGTCAATAGTCATTCTGTTTAACTTAGAGCAATTATCTTCTCCAACATAAATATTAGGATGGTTTATGGGAAATTTTCCTCGTTTGCAAACATATGGGTATAAGGAACATACATCTATGTATTTAATTTTTTCTCCTTGTTTACATTTGTAATATGTGTAAGTATTTCCCGTTCTTCCGCCATAAAATCCATCACGAGGATTTAAAGGAACTAAATTAATTAATGAATGATTTTCTAAATATCTCATATTTTCATTGTGTCTCATTAGCTACCGGAATTCACATTCCCACATCTCAATAACTTTATATCCACATGATTTTATAAACTCTCATCTCATTAATGTTTTTTCATATTGTAGATTCAAAGTATCGCCAGACTTATCATGTAATGGTATATCCCTCTGGTTTGTTAAACATTTTGGATGTCCATGATAATAGCAACCGTAAAATTCAAATATTTCTTTAGTCTCTTCGCAAAATCCATCGACTTTAACATTTCCGATTTGTTTTTCTTTTCCATTAAATGCACATTTCAAATCAATTTTTCTTAAATCTTTTTCCCAAATAAGCTATTGCATGGCAATTTTTAACTGATTGTCTTCCATCCTATATCCTTTTCTTGGTATAATTCCTATAGTATTCGATTTGAGAAAGTTTCTTCTATATACAAGATTACAGGCTAAAGCTATTGTTGTTGCTTCTACAAATGGTTCCACATTACATTCTTCTATAAAAAATTTTCTGAAAACCAGACATGCTCTAGTTAGAATTTCAACATCATTTATACAGTATTCTAAAATATCTTTCTCCATATTAAATTCTGAGTTTCTATTTTGTTCATACCACATTAAAAATTCATTACCCTCATCTGCTTTCATTGTATTAGAGTTATAGTATTTAATTGCTGGAAGTCGGCCAATGTAATTTTCATTTTCCAATTTATTAAATTGATGCGGAAAATAACCCTTTTTCAAATTGATTGATAAATTAAAAGCTTTTGGTAATTTTGCCAAGGCCATAGGAAAGTAATTCATGCAATCTATAAATTTAATATTACAGTTATCATAACAATAATTTTTGTACCTCGCATAATTAACTTTGGTTCAAGTACAGTTTTATTGAGTATATAATATAATTTTATGAGCAATTATGACAATCTTTTTGAATTCCTTTCTTAATTTTAAAATAAATTCCATGAAATCCTCTATCACATTTTTCGTTTTAAAAATTCTCTCTCTTAATTTACATTTTCCACAGAAGTATAGAGAATCAATGTTAATACATTTAAAGCATCTTAGCTGAGCCACACATAAACTTGGAACATGTTCTTTTATTTTTGTAGAGCTAATTTCTTCTTGTCTTGTTTCTAAATCATAAAATACATAAATACAATTTTCAAAATTTACTTTTATTTTGTCTTGCTGAATGAAGCTATTATGGTTTTCAGGAACATGATTATCGCAAATCTTACAAAAATAATCTCCACATATATGAGTCCTACTGCTTTTATGAACTTTAAAACAAGATTTGCATTCTCTAATTTCTTCACAGATGCTTCTAGTTTTTGAACTGGAAGCCTTATGGCTTTCAAAACATGTTTGACCACGAAATGTTCGATTACACTGCATACCTAAAATATTTTTAACATTAAGTGAACAAGCTGGTGAGTTTTGACAGAAAGGGCAACTTTTCGAACATCTATGTTCATTTATTTTAGAATACGGAATATGACATTCTTCACAATAAAATGCTGTGCAAAAAGCAGCTGTGAGTGAAGTTATTACATTGTAATGATTATTATGGTATAGCAAGTTAATTTTTTTCCCATTATTCATTCCTTCAAATATTATTTCTGCACCCCTTGTTCCATATTTATATACAACAATCTTGTGTTTGTGTAAACATTTTTGAAATTGATTTAATTCACGAATTCCGCAACCTTCAGATGGAATTGTTATTTTTGATTTTTCTAATAATTTTAAAGCTGTTAAAGTTTGAAGTTTTTCTATATTTTTTCGAATTTTTTCATAATCATTATATTTTTTAATGTTAGCTATTGAAACAACAAGTGCACGCGGTAAACATAAATTATCGCTATTTTTTATTGCTATTAGTCCTCTCCTTTTTAAGCATTCCCATCAAAATTTGAATATTTATTACTTCTACCTCTACCAACGGGTAATTTAACATGGGTAACTGTTAAACAAAAAGTGTCTGTACTTAAACCTATAGACATAAAATAAAAATTGTTTATAATAAATGAAACAAAAAATGCATTATAAATAACTACCTTCAGAATTACTTTGAAAAACATTAGAAATTATATCCCAAACGTTGCTAAATTTAAGTTCATGCGCGGATCTAAAACTGAGATACGCAGGACCTTGATGTTCAAAGCTCTCTCCACAAAATGTTAGCCCAATCTTATCCCTGGAGTTCACATCTTTCACAGCAATGTTGATTATTTAATGTATAGCATCCTTAATCCAGCTAATTGGTTCTCTATTGTCAGGTACGGATTTAATTACAAATTTTATTTTGTGCCAGTTCATATTAAACCGTTTAACAAATGTCGAATTTTCACTTTCGATTATATAAGGTGTTATAGTTTCGCTAAGAAACTTTTGTAAAATAATTTTTTTCAACATTTGCTTTATACGAATTTTAGATGTGAAATGCCTTGAATAACAGAATAATATTAAATTTTTAATACAGATTCACTCTGTTAAATGAACAATTACATTGTAATCAAAGGTCGCTTTAATAAATTATAGTTGTTTAATTAGAATCAAATCTTAATACTATCTTAAAATAGAAAGAATTGAAAAACAAAAAGCAATCTAAATTTATCTTCAATACATTTTAATTAGTATAAATACATCGGGATTGTATACAAAAAATATCAGTTTAATTTCAAACAAGCAAGATATGGCACAGGAATATTTAAACTTCTTCATGACTGCAGAAGAGGCTGCAACTGCTACAACTTCTACTACTAGTACACCAGTCCGTCTTCCTGCGAAAAAAAGAAAGGCGAAAAATGAAGATGACGCTTCTACTTTTCTTCATCAACAACAACAACAACAACAATTACATCAACGGCATCATCATCAACAACAACAGCAACAACCACAGCAACAACAGCAACATCAACAGCAACAACAGCAACTACAACAACAGCAACTACAGCAACAACAAGATTATCAGAGTAAGGCAACATCAAATCCCACCAGAAAAAGGAAACTGATGGAATTATTTAATTTAAAAAAAAAAATTTTAAAAATTTTTTAAAAGTTAAAGATATGGATCCAAGTAGGCTCTATAAAATAAATAAAATTAAAAAGTTAAACATCGTTTACTGTAAAAAATGGGTCTTCGAGACCCTAAATAATATTATATTTATACCGCATCAAAAAGTTGGGGTATTTGAAGATAATGATTTCTGTGAGGAAATCGAAAAAAATGAATATTTCCTCATAAATGAGGAAAGCCAATTAAATTTAAAAGAAGAACGTGGTGATTTTGAATTCGCCACAAATCAGTAATAGTTTTAGACTAATTTTATATAGAATAAAAAAAAATTTATTTCAAAGAAATTTTCTACTGTTTTAATTTTATTTCATTTTTCAGATGTTAAGATTTTATTTGATTTTTCAGATGTTAAGATTTTATTTTATTTTTCAGATGTTTTTAAGTTTTATTTTCAGGTGTTTATTAGAGTTTTATTTTACAGATATTAAACAATATTTGTTGAATTTATCCAAGTATTATGTGTGTCACCAAAACTTAGCCACTTAACAAAAACTCTATTTCCTTGTTTCTTCAGAATTTTTTCTACAAGATAACTATCTGGGTATTTTACAGGTATAAGCTCAGCTTGATAAAAACCCCCAGAAATTGACGTATCAGTATAGTCCGATAATTGATATGTAACAGGATAAGTATTATTGATTTTATCAATCTTAAATACTTCAGTTGACCAATTCGGTTGATAACCTTTTATTTACGAAATTACCTTTATATTTACTTATTCTTATAAAATTTCCAGTTTTATATTTACTTTTTTGAAAAATTTTAGGCTCAGTATATACATTCCGCAGTATATTTTTTTCGTTTGTCTTTGTAATTTTTTCAGGAGGAAGTTTTGTAGTGCTATGTTTTGTTGAATTATATTCTTTTATTAATGATTGTATAATAGGTAACCATTTATAATTCCCGTTTAAACTAAATTTTTTCCGGTTACGGTTAAATCGTTCAACAATTGATGCTTTTAATTCGCTAAATGTGTGATAATGATTGATTGATTTTTCTTTCATATAATTTTGAAATTGTAAATTAAAAAATTCCTTGCCTTGATCAGAGTGAATATTTTTTGGTATAACTTTAGATCTAATAATAATTGTTTTTAAGGCATCTAAAACATTTTCAGCATTTTTTGTTTTCACAGGTTCAGCATAGGCATATTTGAAAAAAGTATCAATGATCGTCAGCATATATTTATAACCATTAAATTTTCCATAAGGTACCAGTTCGACTAAATCGATTTGCCACGTGTCATTTAGACCTTTCTGTTTGAATTTTCTTCTAAGAAATTTACGTCTTGCCTGTCTATGAATTTCAGTCACTATTTGAGCTCTTGACATTTTGTTTTAAAAATGTTAAAGGTAATGTTATAATAATTATTATACATAAAATGATAGACCAAAGCATGGTTTAAACTAATCATCTAATTGAGTTTAATTTGCTTTTCTTTTTGATTTATACTTTTCTACATGAGTATATAACTCAACTTTTATTTTCAAATTTAATTCATTTCGATTCTGACTGCTCAACAACTCACTGAAATGCTGCCTGATTCCACATCATTTCCATTTAAAGAAACTGTAGATGATGTAAATACACAAGGTCAGATACAAGAAAATGAAATTACGTCCACCATGGACGACGAAGATTTAGCAGAAACTGAGGAATTTATACCACCGTTCCAGATAGTTGAATTAGAAGACGAAGAAGAAGAAGTGGAAGAAGAAATTGAGGAAGATGAGGAAGCAGTTCCATTTAATGAAATTTGGGACATAAATAATCAGCAGGGAGATCTTGATTATTTCAATGATTTAATAATCCTAAATAATTTTAATTAAATAATCTAATGAAAGGTGTACAGAAAAATATTTGTCTATCTAAAACATATAAATAAAAAATAAAAATTTTTGTATTATTTGTTGTGATTTAGTTTGCTTGTTTTATGTAGTATATTACAGATTTGTTCCTTTAAAGTTACAGGAATTTCAAAAATAACCTTGAATAATTACATTGTACATTAAAACGTTGTATTGGTACATAAATTTCTCTTTCAAAGTATTTAGGTTAACTTGTTGTTCGACACATAAATTTAGATATTCCCGAACATAGTCTTTTACATTTAACTCAGCAGATTTATAATAGGTCATCACTGCATGAAAAAAATCGCTTAAATTGTAAAACTGCTCTGCTTCTTCTTTGTTAATACCTATACTTTGCCTGTTCGCTGATTTTAGCCCATGATGAAAGTTCTGTTTTATATCTTTTATTATCAGCTTATCGAGTTTTTTGTTAAATTCGTAATAAAATTTATTCCATTCATGATATTTTAAGACAATTGACTTTTTACCAATACGGTGAATTATACTTGAGACTTCAAATGACTCACAGTCAAATCCAACAGCAATTTTTAATGTAAGACTATTATTGAGAAAATATGTGTAACTTAGCAATAAATTTGTGTTCTGACCTGGTGCTTCCATTCCTTTAATTTTACTAAAACCTGTTTATATTGTTTTTATTATTTATACGTTTTAGGAACACAAATTTGTAATGAGTTATATTTTCCAAATACATTTTGAAAGGTACTTAAAATATACTTATAGTTTTCTAGTTGATTTCCTTTATTAAATTTTTTTAAAAAAGCGTTCATACTATAACCGCAACATCTATACCACGTATAAACACAACATATATTGCCCACAGACATCTGAATAGTTACTTTGTAAGTGTTTCTTATTAAAAATTATACATTGGTTTTTTAAGTAACTTAAAATTTCTAATCTATCTGGTTTTCTACCAAACGAATCAAAATATTCAACACAGCCATTCTTTGACTTAAGAATAGCTAACCAATGTGTTCCCGGACCTTTTGATTTATCAGTGCTTACAATTAAAAAAGTTTGTTTTTCAATTATTCTGGGGAGTTGAACCAGAGCAAAAACTCCTTTAAAAAATTTACGTGTGTGTTTGTTACATCTTAATACGTCACTTATCTCTAGGGTATTCATCAATCAAATTGACTCAAGTCTTATACTTTAGTTGTTTCTTTAATATAATTTGATAAAAACTCTTTTTTGATTTTTTATTTGTTATAATAACATCAAATTTTTGTAGTATTTGACAGAGATCTTTATTTATTTTATCTTTGTACACAGTTCCAAAAGAGTAATTATCAAAATTATCATTTATAAAATCCCTAGTTGGAAATTTATACTTGAGCTCTTTTACAAACTTTTTACAAGGTTCTTTAAAACCAACTATACAAATATCTTTCGCAAACAAAGTATTATTATCATCACTACAAAATGTTACATTCAGAAGTGCACAAGACAGTGACATTTTGTCAAATATTCAAATTTACTTTTATGTATGCTATTTATAGGTTTGAGAATATATTTCGGTTTTTATCAATTTGTAAACTTGCATCAAATTCTCCATAAACAATAGCAGTCAGTGTAGATGTAAGTGGCTTTGATAGCCTTGCCTCAATTCTAACTGTACCTTGATTTAGTATACCTTGACACACTTCATTTCCTGATGCTTCTGGAGTTAAATCAAAAGCTAGAATGAAAAACCCATTACTAAACATGGTTTTTGTTATCTGATGACTTTATCATTATGGTAAATTCCAGTTCCTGAAAAAATTATACTGTATGCTCTTGTACAGCAATTATTTTCATCTGAAAAACTGGTTTCAATTGCTGAATTAGGTATTTGAACACCATTTACGTTTAACACAAATTGTGAAATATCAAAATGTTATGGGTTGTATGGGTTGTATTGTATGGGTTTTTTGACCTTTTTCCAGAGTAACCTGTATTTTCTGTCATGCAAAAAATGATTGTGTTTGGCAACTGTCCAATAAAAATATTATCAAGTGATATTGATGAACTATTCTGTGGAATGGTAAAAGTTTTTACCTCTACCCGTTTGTAATTGTATTTGGCATTAGTTTTTTCCAATACAGCATTATGTGCTAATAGCACACTAGGATTAATTGTTACATGTCTCATAAATAAAGTGGATTCTAAAATTTTCAGTTGAGATTCATCAGTATCATCTGCAAAGAGGTAAAAATCTGGTTTTTCTAATGTTAGGATAACTCGAACATCGACATTGTTTATGAGAAGTGTAGGATGGTTAAACATATCTAAATGTAGTTTCCCCATAAGTTCCACTACATTGCTATTTTGGTATAATTTTTAACGTTTTTTTGAACCACTATTATCTGTTTTTGCTATATTTGGCTTATCTAACATCCATCCACCACACTCCAAATGCGTTGTAGCGGCATCCGTACCATAATTTAACAATGATTCAATATAAGCTCTGTAATGATAATTGCCATCTGATGGAGATATATTCTTTCCATTTAGTTGAACATTGCATTATTTTATTAATGAATGTAACATATTATTAACCACACTTGGTTGTTGTATACGTGTTCCATCAGTTTTTTTTATCTTTATTCCATTGAGTTCCATCTTTTTTTAAAATTTGTACTTTTAATTTTAGATAAGTCGAAGACAAGTCTCTATATTTATCACCGTGCCCTAGTGAAAGAAATTCTATGACAGATGGATTATCTAAAGAAGCAATAGCGTTATAGGAAATTTCTTCAGATCGTAAAATACTTGACTGAATAGGCTATGTTTTAAAAATATCAAGCTCTGATTTCGTACATTCAATCATAGTTATTCAAAAATATCTTTTTGTTTGTTTTTGTTATTAACTTTTCGTCGCTTCGACGTAATATAATTTAAATTATTAATGAGAGGTCTTTTTATAGGTTTTCTTCGTTTTCTTTTGCCTTGTCCATATATTTCATTGAGTTTCCGAACTGCACCTCGTCTTACATTTTTCATTATCTCTTTACTTCGATCTTGAATCACTTCTTTTACATTTGCCCCTGTGGCAATATCAGATAATGCATTAATACCAGAGTTAATAACCTCTTTTTTTAATATATTAGCTCCAGCGTAAATATTGGTTTTAAATATCTAAAAAGACCACCGAAAAAGCTCTCTAACCCTCGTCCCCTTTGGTAAGGTACAATTGAGTGTAACAAAGGACCAATATCCTCAAGACCTTTTCCTGATTGAACTAAATAATATTTTTAGTACGCTCTCTCCATAATGAATAAAATAAAATAATATATAGTTTTGTAAAATCGCTTTTATTTATACTTTTTTAAAATGTAATACAATTTTTGTTGGAATTGAACTATTGGAAAAGTTTATTTTGTATCCATATTTATCACATAAAAGTAATGAAATGTTATTAAATGATTTCTCCACATTGCAATATTGAATATTACTGAATTCTTTTACAGTATCAGTGAAAGAATTTTGTATGTTAACAGATCTTAAACACCTTATATCTTTATCACCTATTTTTTGCGGTTCAATTATATCTGTGTATATAAAAAACATATCTGGTTTACTAATGGGATTCAATTGTACACTATCTATAAAAGTTTTGAAAGCTTCTATTACACGTGATTTATATTTTTTAAAATCTGTAACTTTGAAAGATACTTAATTGAAACATGTTGTCAAAAGTCCTTCGAGGGTATAAGCGTAATTTGCTCTTATTTTTATATCTATTTTAGGCTTAGTAACACATATTGTGGTGTAACTTAAATTTTTAGGCATCTCCTCAGCTTTTATTGGTTGTGTATAATGAACTTCATCGTTTATAAAATTAAAAATTCCCCAAATCAACTGTCGTTCAACTTCTTTTCTTGTAAACCTATTAAGTGGGCGTATATTTTGAATTAGTGTTGGCAGTAGAAAAACTTTCCAGTCGCATATCATTTGTTTTTCTATGTATGGAATATATGATGTTCCAACTCCTATCATATCTTTCTGCATACCTTTAATAAATATTTGAGTACTTTTTTCCCATTTTTCATCATACACATTTGGAACGAAATAATTAACATACATTTCTGAAATACCGACTTTCCACCTTGAATCACACATGTATTTATTCATTTTATTTGTAAAAGATGATAATGAATTTTCTGGATAATAGTTGAGAGATGAATCACTGAGTAAAGTGACATAAAATTCATCATTTACTTGTATGTTGTCCATGAGCTTGCGAATTTATTCTTACGAATTGGAAAATTAAGTTCTGTTTGAGTATTACCTACTGCTGACCTTAAAACACGTCTTGATGAATTATTCAACTCTTTGCTATTTATAGTTTTTTCTTTTTTCGTTGGTGGGCTTGGGCTATCTATAGGAACAGTTATAATTTCTCCTGTATCGGTTTCAAAAATTTGTACATTTTGATTTCTAATTGATTTTCTTTTTCTAAGACGTTCTTCAACTGAAGCAGCTGACAATGCTTTTGTTAAAACATTTTCCTGAATTTCATCATCAAATACTTCGTCATCAGCTTCTTTTTCATATACTTCTTCTTCTTCAGGAACAACTTGTATTCCAACATTCTTATATTCAGGAAAATGCGATTGAGTTTCCGCATCTATATACATTGGTTTTGCACGAGTTTGAGTACCTTTTGTTTCCGTAATTTTTATTTTCTCCTCTTTATTTCTAGGAAGTTGTCGTTTTTTGTTTCTTATTTTAAATAAATTTTGTCTGCATAAATACCATTTTTGAGTATCCGTGAGATGTTTATTTAACAATATTTTTTTCATATTTTTATCCAATTCATTGAGTTCAATGTCTGTATTTTGCTTCATTCTTTCATAAATCTCAGGTTTTAAAATTATCATTTTATTAAATGTTGTATTATTCATTTTATAAAATTTCCGATTATACCTGATAGTATTGCACCAAAAAGTGTAGGTAAAAATCCACCACTATTTAAAGAGATTTCGCAAAATGTTTTTATTACTTCAGGGTCAGGTATTACTGACGTCACATCATTATATACTTTTTCAAATGCTTTAATTTGATTGGGATATATTTGGCGAGCTAGAGGCAATATCTGCGATTTATCTCTTGGATTTTTGAAAAGTACTAAATATTTACAGTTGAGTGAAATATCTCTTGAAAATTTACCCTGGTGAAAAACATTTTGTGTTACAAATATTACAGATAAATTTCCATGATGTGATCCTCTAGTAAATAAATCACATACAAACTTATCATGAGAACTTAACATGATATCATCGATAATAACTAACAAAGGTTCTTGATTATCAACAAAATCTGTAATAGTGTTACTATATTCAACATCTTTCATAATAGTGGAACAGCATTTTTGTCTGGATTACACCAAATAATTCTATTAATATGTGGTAGTATATTTTCTTCTTTATATTTTATTAAATTACGAATAAATGTGGTTTTACCACAGCAGGATGGCCCCGCCACCATCATTGTAAATGGGTGAAACAACATAGTTGTATTAGTTA
>OX352772.1:237360214-237370214 GCA_947095535.1 Poecilobothrus nobilitatus
TTGTACCATTGCCAGAGTATAAGTCAGTACACAGCCCACGTCTTCCTACAAAACGTTTTACAGCTGCTAAAAAGGCATGCGATGTTAATTCTGACACTACCTCTATGTGTATCGCTTTACTGACCAGGCAGATGAAAATTGATAAAAATGCTTTCATGCTTTTGGCATTTCGAATTTTTGATGTTTTTATTTCAATAGGGCCACAATAATCTACCCCAGTATGTTGGAAAGGTCTTGCCATATTTAAACGTGGTGATGGTAGAGTGCCCATTAATTGTTGGGATTGTTGAGCCTTTTGCCTAAAACATATGACACATTTATATATGTGACGTTTGACTTCATTTCTCGCGTTTAGCAACCAATATTTTCTTCTAATCATACCGATCATTAATTGAGTACTTCCATGTAATGTTATTTTGTGCATGTTATTTATTATTAATGAAGTTAAAGGATGTTTATCGGTTATGATAATCGGATGTTTTTCTTCCCATGGAATGTTTGCGTGCTGCAACCGTCCGCCGACTCTGAGAATGTTATCTGCATCTATGAATGGATGAAGATTATTTAGTCTTTCACCAGCTGGTACTCCAGCCCTTAAATTTTTTATTTCATGTGTGAAGGTATTTTGTTGCTTGTGACTAATTAGAAGTTTTTCAGCTTCCTCTAATTCCGGTATAGTCAAATGATTTGAATGCAATTTGATTTTTTTCATAATATTTCTTAAACGCATAATGTATGCTGTGACCCTTACCAATTTTTGTAATGTTGAATACTTATTGAATAATTGGTCAATAATGCTTGGTTGAGAGTTGGCACTTAAGTGTACCTTGAACTTCTTTGTTTCTAATAATGTATCGTTTAACTGTGGTAATTTTGGCCAATCCTATTCTTCATGTAAAAGCCAATCAGGTCCATTCCACCATAAATCTGCTTTGAGTAATTCATTTGGATAAAGTCCTCTAGATGCTAGATCGGCTGGATTACTGTTTGTTGGAAAATGGCTCCACATTTCAATTTCAGTCATATCTTGTATTTGTGAGATGCGATTTGCTACAAAAGTTTTATGATTACCGGGATGACTTCGTAACCATGCCAATACAATTGTTGAATCCGTCCATGCATAAAATTTAATTTTTTCGAATTTCATGGCGTTTTTTATGGTTTGGTATAACTTGCATAGTAATACAGCTCCACATAATTCAATGCGTGGTATTGATATCTGTTTCACAGGAGTGACTTTCGCTTTTGAGGTTAATAATTTAATTTTTACATCTCCCTTTTGATTTCGCGTTTTAACGTATAATACTGCTGCATAAGCGTGTTGTGAACCGTCGCAGAAACCATGAATCTCCAACGAATTGGATGTAGTTTCAATCCATCTAGATATTGTGATATTTTCAATGTTGTAAATTTCCTTTTGTATCTTGTTCCATATATCTTGAACCTCTGTAGGAAGATTCTGGTCCCAATCCACTCCTTTTAGCCATAGTGATTGCATTAAGATTTTCAATTTTATGGTGAATGGTGCCAAAAATCCTAACGGGTCAAATATTTGCGAAATTGTGCTTAAAAATTTGCGTTTTGATAGTGGTGTTTCGCAAAGTTTTATTGTTAATTTGTATTTGAAATTATCTGATTTTGGAAACCAATTTATGCCCAAAGTTTTTATGCTTTAATCTATGTCAAATTTAATCACACCACTTAGTTCTCTATCTTCGGTAGGAATACCTGCCAATAGTTCTTCAATGTTTGATGTCCACTTACGAAGATTAAATCCACCTGATTTCAAAAGATCATTTATTTCATCTCTTATTTGCACTGCTTCTTCTACTGTGCTAGCACCTGTCAAAAGATCATCTACATAAAAATCTGTTTTTATTATATTGGTTGCAAGCTTATAAGTATCCTTCTCATCATTTGCTGTTTGATGTAATGTGCGAACTGCCAAATAAGGTGCCGACGACGTTCCAAAAGGTACTCTCTTTAACGTATAATCTTGAAGCTGTTCATTTGGATTTCTTCTCCAAAGTACTCTTTGGTATTCCGAAAATTCAGTGTTCATCCAAATTTGCCGATACATTTTTTCGATGTCAGCCGTAAAACCAATTTTGTATTTCCGCCATCTTAATAAAATCCATAATAAATCATTTTGTATCTTAGGACCCTTTAACAGCATCTCGTTGAGTGATGCCCATCAATTGTTTTATTGGAGGCATCAAACACCACACGAAGTTTCGTTGTAGTTCGTGATTGTCTAATATTGTCGGTTGTGGTACCGATAATAAAGGGCCTCCGATTAAGAAATGACCTGGAGTTAAAGCTGTAAGATATTCCGGGTCATCTGTTAACTGACATAGTGGAAGCGAATTGAGGCATGCTTCTATTTGCACTGTTGTTGTTACAAGTTCTTCAAAAGTTAATTTATTGTTGTGTAATATCCTTTTTAATGGTATTTCGCCGATTTTACGCCTGCCTCCCATAATCCACCGAAATTGGGAGACATTGGTGGTATAAAATGCCACTTTATGTTTTCGTTTGCTGCTAACTCTGGGGTTTCTCTCATTATTTGTTTTAGGTATTTTACAAAATCATCTTCTAAAATATTTCTAGATCCCATAAAGTTTGTACCATTGCCAGAGTATAAGTCAGTACACAGCCCACGTCTTCCTACAAAACGTTTTACAGCTGCTAAAAAGGCATGCGATGTTAATTCTGACACTACCTCTATGTGTATCGCTTTAGTGACCAGGCAGATGAAAATTGATAAAAATGCTTTCAAGCTTTTAGCATTTCGAATTTTTGATGTTTTTATTTCAATAGGGCCACAATAATCTACCCCAATATGTTGGAAAGGTCTTGCCATATTTAAACGTGGTGATGGTAGAGTGCCCATTAATTGTTGGGATTGTTGAGCCTTTTGCCTAAAACATATGACACATTTATATATGTGACGTTTGACTTCATTTCTCGCGTTTAGCAACCAATATTTTCTTCTAATCATACCGATCATTAATTGAGTACTTCCATGTAATGTTATTTTGTGCATGTTATTTATTATTAATGAAGTTAAAGGTTGTTTATCGGTTATGATAATCGGATGTTTTTCTTCCCATGGAATGTTTGCGTGCTGCAACCGTCCGCCGACTCTGAGAATGTTATCTGCATTTGTGAATGGATGAAGATTATTTAGTCTTTCACCAGCTGGTACTCCAGCCCTTAAATTTTTTATTTCATGTGTGAAGGTATTTTGTTGCATGTGACTAATTAGAAGTTTTTCAGCTTCCTCTAATTCCGGTATAGTCAAATGATTTGAATGCAATTTGATTTTTTTCATAATATTTCTTAAACGCATAATGTATGCTGTGACCCTTACCAATTTTTGTAATGTTGAATACTTATTGAATAATTGGTCAATAATGCTTGGTTGAGAGTTGGCACTTAAGTGTACCTTGAACTTCTTTGTTTCTAATAATGTATCGTTTAACTGTTGTAGTTTTGGCCAATCCTGTTCTTCATGTAAAAGCCAATCAGGTCCATTCCACCATAAATTTGCTTTGAGTAATTCATTTGGATAAAGTCCTCTAGATGCTAGATCGGCTGGATTACTGTTTGTTGGAAAATGGCTCCACATTTCAATTTCAGTCATATCTTGTATTTGTGAGATGCGATTTGCTACAAAAGTTTTATGATTACCGGGATGACTTCGTAACCATGCCAATACAATTGTTGAATCCGTCCATGCATAAAATTTAATTTTTTCGAATTTCATGGCGTTTTTTATGGTTTGGTATAACTTGCATAGTAATACAGCTCCACATAATTCAATGCGTGGTATTGATATCTGTTTCACAGGAGTGACTTTCGCTTTTGAGGTTAATAATTTAATTTTTGCATCTCCCTTTTGATTTCGCGTTTTAACGTATAATACTGCTGCATAAGCGTGTTGTGAACCGTCGCAGAAACCATGAATCTCCAACGAATTGGATGTAGTTTCAATCCATCTAGATATTGTGATATTTTCAATGTTGTAAATTTCCTTTTGTATCTTGTTCCATATATCTTGAACCTCTGTAGGAAGATTCTGGTCCCAATCCACTCCTTTTAGCCATAGTGATTGCATTAAGATTTTCAATTTTATGGTGAATGGTGCCAAAAATCCTAACGGGTCAAATATTAGCGAAATTGTGCTTAAAAATTTGCGTTTTGATAGTGGTGTTTCGCAAAGTTTTATTGTTAATTTGTATTTGAAATTATCTGATTTTGGAAACCAATTTATGCCCAAAGTTTTTATGCTTTCATCTATGTAAAATTTAATCACACCACTTAGTTCTCTATCTTCGGTAGGAATACCTGCCAATAGTTCTTCAATGTTTGATGTCCACTTACGAAGATTAAATCCACCTGATTTCAAAAGATCATTTATTTCATCTCTTATTTGCACTGCTTCTTCTACTGTGCTAGCAGCTGTCAAAAGATCATCTACATAAAAATCTGTTTTTATTATATTGGTTGCAAGCTTATAAGTATCCTTCTCATCATTTGCTGTTTGATGTAATGTGCGAACTGCCAAATAAGGTGCCGACGACGTTCCAAAAGGTACTCTCTTTAACGTATAATCTTGAAGCTGTTCATTTGGATTTCTTCTCCAAAGTATTCTTTGGTATTCCGAAAATTCAGTGTTCATCCAAATTTGCCGATACATTTTTTCGATGTCAGCCGTAAAACCAATTTTGTATTTCCGCCATCTTAATAAAATCCATAATAAATCATCTTGTATCTTAGGACCCTTTAACAGCATCTCGTTGAGTGATGCCCATCAATTATTTTATTGGAGGCATCAAACACCACACGAAGTTTCGTTGTAGTGCTATCTTTATACACTGCATGATGTGGGAGATAATTAGTTTTATAGAATGTCCTTCCATTTTTGTTTTGCCATATATTTTCGATTTCGGCTGATTTAGCTAAAACCATGTAATCCAAGTGTAAATATTCTTGCATGCATTTCTCATATTCTGCGTGCATTTCAGGAAGCTTTGTAAATTGGGTCTCTAAACTTTTAAACCTGGAAAATGCTGATGACCGAGATTTTCCAAACTGTGGTTTATCACTTGTGTCCTTGAACGGTAGTCGAACCACGTATCGTCCTGTGGGCAAACGCTGCACTGTTTTGACATAAAAATTTTCGCAATATTCTTCTTCTGGGGTGAGGTATTTTATTACAGGCGTAATTTCTTCTATCTCCCAAAACTTTTGTAATTCATCTTGAATCGTGAGATGACTATGACTATAACTATGACTATATGTTGAAACTTCTGATATTGCAGTTTTTATTTGCTTGCTCGTAGCTTCCCCCGACACAATCCATCCAAGCACGGTATTTTGAGCTATAGGGCTGCCAGGTTCGCCAAATTTGACACCGTTTAAAATAATTTTCCAATATGTATCGGCTCTTAGCATCATATCAATCTTACCGGGTTCGTAATACTTGGGATCAGCCAACTCCAAACTCTCTAAATGTTTCCAGGACTGATTTGGATATATTCGATTTGCCGGTAGGATTCCAGTTAATTTTTTCAGTACCAGGGTATCTACACTCAAATTGGACTCATTGTGAATTGAGGAGAGTTGAACTGAAATCTTTTGTTTCGCGGTACTTCTTCATTATTGCCTAAACCAATTATCTTTGTATAGCTGGGATAACCTTTCAAATGCAATTTCTTGACGAGCGCTTCTGTAATGAATGTTGATTGTGATCCTTCATCAATTAACGCTCGAATTAAATGTTCTTGTCCATCTGCGGATTTTATGATGACTAAAGCTGTAGCTAACAAAATCTCTTTGTTTACACATTTAGTTCCGACGTGCTGTATTTTTGTTACATTATTTAGATCCTGTGAGCTACCAGGCTCTGATCTTCCTTCATTTTGCTTTGTTGCAATTATTGCGTCATTATGTAGCAATGTATGATGCCGATGCCTACATTTAAAACACGACGAACGGCTTGAACATCTTGTAGTTATATGCCCTTTTCACAAACATTTTGAACACAGCCTTTTATCGATTACAGCTTTCCTTCGATGCTCGTGGTTCAAACTAATAAATTGTGAACACTGCCTGATGGAATGTGCTCCTGCACACATTTGACAACCATAGCTTGTGCTTACATGGAAAGCTCCCTTGGATGTTGACGGTTTGAACTGTTCCTTTATGTTTAACGCCTCTAACGCTCTAAATTGTCCCTCTAAAAATGCTGTTTATTTTTCGTAAGTGGGAAAATCTTTCGTACTACCTATTTCTCTTTCCCAAAGTTTTTTTGTTTCTAGTGGTAAACGTTCGCTTATCACATAAGTGAAGATTATGTCCCAATTCTTTGTGTTTACTGCTAAATTGTTCAAAGCTTGTATACTCTCATTTGTAGTGTCGATTAATTTCCTAATATTAAAAGCTGTATCAGTAGAATTGTATGGTTGTGAAAACAAAATTTTCAGTTGTGTTTTGATAAGAACTCTTTTGTTATCATATCGGTTTTTTAATGCATCCCAAGCTGGATCGTATTTATTTTCTCTTATGTTGAAATGTCTTATTACTTGGGCCGCTTCACCTATGACACTAGTCTTAAGATAACGTAATTTTGGACTTTCGAAATTGATTTGTTGTTGTGAATTAACGTTGTATATAGGTCATGAAATGAGGTCCAAAGATTATACTCTCCAGCAAATTTTGGTACATTTATTTTTGGTAAATTTACTTCTTCCTTTCCAGTAACTTTCTCTTCTTCTTGTTCACTACGATCACTCGGTTTTTTTGAATGGATGCTGAAACAGTGTTCTTCTAAAATATTTCTGAAGTCAAATACTAAATCTTCAACTTCACCAAAGACTTGTTTATTAAGATATTCTGCACACGCTTCATCTGCATCAAGAATTATTGTCTCTTGACCTCTAACTGGTCTAATTTGTTTTTAAAATAAATCTTTGTTTTACGCGTTTTCGAATCTTTTTTGTAATTAGTCTCGAACCTAATTAAAGAATTACGAATTTCTCCTTGCTGCCTAATCAAACCTTCCATTCTCTTCTTTTTTTTTTTTATATAAATTTTATTTTAATTAAAAAGACAATAAATGCTTTATTTTACAATTAGTTTTTTATTTATTATAGTTAGCGGGCAAAATTTTTTAATATTTTAAAATTTATTTTATTTTTCAACTAACATTATATAAATGTAAAATTATAGTATTATAAATTTTAATAAGTTTAAAAATGATGTACTTGTATATATATTTAAATTTTCTTCTTTAAATTTAAATTTTTATTATTTTAAAATTTATTTTATGTTTCAACTAACGTTATATAAATGTAAAACTATAGTATTATAAATTTTAATAAGTCTAAAAATTATATACTTGTATACATATTTAAATTTTCTTTTTTAAATTTTTGTTATTTTAAAATTTAATTTACTTGTTTTTTCTTTTTTTTTTTAAACTTACAATTCAACCAACAATTTGCATTGATTCAACCAACAATCTGCATTATTTCAACCAACAATCTCTATTTATCCGGCTCGAAGGACCATGTAAAATAGTACGCCTATTTATAAATGTACGCCAAGTTGTTCTTCCACAAAAAAAAATACTTTTATTTTTAATTTAATTTTATTTGTAATCCAATTTTGCTCCTCTACCTTCTAATGCTTAAATACGAATGAATGTTAAAATTACTATATTAATTTAAACTAAAATTATATTACTGTATACTTAAATTAAAATTCCACTACGGTTTAAGTTCATTAACCTTTGTTATGTAAAAAAAAAGTACCTATCATCCTATGTTTTAATATATTTTGTATATAATGATGGTATATAACAAAAAAGTGAGTAAGTGGATTTTAATTCGATACTCGTTTTAATTTATTCTTACAATAATATAATTCAATTTCTTAGAAAGCTTTTTAACAACAGTGTATTATAATTCAATTATTTATCTTTATCCAAAAGCTTTATATTATTTTGACATTTACAGAGATTTCTAAAATAAACACAAGTAAGTACATATTTAATTATTATAAATCTTAAAATTAATTTTTTATGTATTCAATTTCTAATTCATTTCTATTGTAGGTTTTAGATGAAATTCCAGATGATGCTGCTGTGATGTTCCAGTTCATTTAGATAAGTATAACTTTGTAACATACTTAGTTAAAATAAAGTTCTTTGTGTTTTTGTTTTATTTCATTTTAGGTTGATGTTGCTTGTTTCTGGAACATGCTGCATCAGAAAACCAGTTCGGGATGTCTCTATTCCTATACTGTTCACTTATTATTACTACGTCGGTCTTTCCTGAACATTCTGAGTTAAGAGATCGTCTGCCACCACACTCCTATGCATATTTCCTTGAGTGAAGCTAGTCATTGAAACGCCTTTTGATCTTCTCAAGTGCCTTACGGAAGACCTTACACGTACCCGAACCCGAGACATGGTCAATCGCTTGCACTTTTTTCTCTTCGCAAAGCACACATTTTGGGGCCTGTACACAATTTTTCACGATATGCCTTTTTTGTCCGCACTTATAGCACAAATCTTTCCGATCAATATCCTTGCATTTACTTTTTATATGACCGAAATTTAGACATCTATAACACCTTGGAACTTCCGCTCTTAGTGTGATCCTGCATCTTATTAATGCCACTGTAAATTTACCCGTTTTTAATATCTTTTGAGCGTCTTTCTCCACCATCTCCGCTACGCCTAAGATTTGCTAAAATAGATCCCTGAGGCACACCTTTTATAGTTACTCTAGTACTACTACAGGTGTTCCCTATTTTTACCCTTTGAGACCGACCAATTGAGTAAGTTTTTAAAAAAATAATTAACTGCCAAGTAAACACCATCTGTTTTAGCTTAAGAAGTAGAATATCGTAATCCACGCAATCGAAAGCTTTTTGCAAGTCGATAAATGTACATGTGGTATATTTTCCCTCATCCATGCTCCTAGATATAAAATCTGTAAGTGCAAGGCATGCCGCAGTGGTATTCGAGTTTTTTTCGAAGCCGAATTGTTCTGAATATAGCAGACCATTTTGCGTAATAAAATGGTTTAACCTATTTTTAATAATTTTTTCAAATATTTTTGAGAAGGTACTCAGGACTGATATAGGTCTATAATTGGTTGGATTACATGCGTTATCCTTTTTATATATCGGTGTTACTACAGCTATTTTTAAAGATTCCGGAAAGATAAATGTCTCAAATTAAATATTAATGAATTTAGTTAGAGTAGGTATAAGTTTATCAGAAAATTTTTTGACAAATTTAGACGAGATTTTATCATACCCGGTTGCTGAATTAGGTTTTAACGACGATATAGCAGTTTCCACCTCTTCGCTGTAGTTTAACTAAGTTCAAATGGAGAATAGATGGTGTACATGAAGTTGTTGAAAAAATTTTGATCAACGGTTTCATCCGGAATTTCCAAATTGTTTGTTATATTAATAAAGAAATCGTTCATATATTCACAAATGGTCTGCTGATCAGAAATAATTTCATTATTATGCTTCAGGATTTTGATTTGGTTTTCTGGATTATTAGGTTTATTATTAAACATAATCTTTTTGTATAGCTCCCACAGTTTTTTGCTGTCATTTGGATTTTTTGCTATTTCTTCGTTACAATATCTAGCTTTAGCTTTTTGAATTAAGATTTTAACTTTGTCTCTATAAGAATTATAAAGGTCAGAGATCTTAGCATCCTCTGGATATTTCCTTTTGTACTTCATGAAAGAATCGCGGATTTTCATCATCTTAAGAATTTCATCGCTCATCCACTCTTTTTTTTTACGTTTATTATTCGGAGTTCTAGTTGTATATTTGCTTATTAGTAATGTTAGGTTATGAACAAAAATATCGAAGGTCTCAAAAAAATGAATATTATCCCAGAACGAGTCATTAGATAATCTGTGATAATTCAGAACTGTCTTAAAATTTTCTACGTTTTCTCTGA
>OX352772.1:237375214-237377714 GCA_947095535.1 Poecilobothrus nobilitatus
ACATTTTGATCATGTTGGTTCAAATTTGGAGCACGAATTTGATCTAAATGTCTCTTGATTTCTTTATTATTGTGTGCTATAATGCACGTATATGATCTTGGACCGAGTTCACTTTTTATGACTGCTGAATCCATCTTCCATCCATCTTGGTTTATTTGGATCTCTATAATCACGAACAAAGACCCTCTGTCCCCTTTTAAAGGTTGTATTACGGTTGCCTTTGAAATTGCGAATGTTTTTTTCTTCATTTTGAATTATTACATTTGTTGTCAAGGGCGGTTTTAGATAACTAAATCTTGTTTTAAGTGTTCTGCCAAAAAATAATTTAGAAGATGATTCACCTGTAGTGCAATGTTTAGAATTGCGATAATCAATTAGGAATCTATTAAGAATTGTGTCAAAATCAGTATTATTTTGATCTTTAAGGTTTGCATATATTGAAATTTTTAGGCACTTAACAAAATTTTCTGCTTGAGCGTTTGTAGTAGGATGTCCTGGTGCGGTGCAAATGTGTTTAATATGGTTTGAAGTTAAAAAATTTTCAAATTCATATGACACAAACTGACGGCCATTATCACTGACTAACATGTCAACAAGACTAAAACGAGAAAACAATTCTCGAAGCTTGTTTATAGTAAATGTAGTTGCTATATCTTTGGTTTTGAACACTTCGACCCACTTTGTGAACGAGTCAATTACAATAAGAAGGTAAAGTCCCTTTATCGGTCCAGCATAGTCCCCATGAATTCTACTCCACACAGAGTTGGTGGGAGACCACGGAATTAAAGAAGCCTTTTCAGGACTGGCTTGCATTTGTTGGCACGAATCACATTCAGAAATTAATTTTTCAATATCTGAATCGATTCTGGGCCACCAAACGTACGAGCGAGCTAACGCCTTTGTTTTAACGATTCCCAAATGGGACTTATGTAATTCAGTTAAAACCTTATTTCTCAATTTTAAAGGAATGACTGTACGATATCTCCATAAAATGCAATCGTACTCAACTGTCAATTCCATACCCTTGTTTTTGAATGAATCAAACTGTGAACCTTTTAAGTTATCTAGAGTACCATTCAAAATAGCATAACATACTTTAGACAATATTGGATCATTTCGTGTTTCTCTTGCTATATCTTTAAAACATAAATTAAAGGAATTCCCGGATTGCACATAACTTATGTAACTCGTTTCATATACATCCTCGCATAAATCGTGCTGGGGAATACGTGATAAATTATCAGCGTCATTTGATGCACCTTTGATATATTCAATTGAATAACTAAACCCAGACAAAATTAGTGCCTACCTTTGTACACGAGCTGCCGCCATCATAGGCAACCCCTTGTACTCTCCAAATATCGTTGTCAACGGTTTATGATCCGTTTTTAATATGAAGTGGCTTCCCAGTAGATACTGTTTAAGTTTCGTTACACAGAATATGATAGCTAATGCCTCTTTTTCAAGAGTGCTGTAATTTTTCTCACTCTTTGACAGAGCTCTAGAAACAAACGCTACCAGTTTAATGGTATTATTTGGAAATTTGTGTGACAATATTCCTGCTATAGCACTATTTGAAGCGTCAGTGGATAAAATTATTGGCAGTTTAGAGTTAAAATGGACCAATGTTTGTTCTGACGTCATTTCTTTTTTGATCATGTCATATGCATCTTGACATTTACTTGACCATTTGAATTGTATATCTTTTTGTAACAATTAATATAGTGGAACTATTGTCTGCGAGAAGTTTCGCACGAAAGGAGAATAATAATTAACCATACCTATAAATGCTTTTAATTCTGATACACTTTTACGTATAGGTGCTTTTATTATGCTTGATACTCGATCATTATTTTTGCTCAATCCATATTTATCAATGGTAAAGCCTAGATATGAAATTTTAGGCTTGAAAAATTCACATTTTTTTATATTTAATTTTAAACCGGCTAATTGTAATTTACCTAGAACTAATTTCAAATTTGTTATGTGTTCTTGAAAGTTTTTAGCAGTGACTGTAATGTCATCTTGATAAATTTGTACCCCAGGAATATTACTTAATAAATTTTCTATAATTTTTTGAAAATAATTGCAGCAGGCTTAACACCAAAGGGGAGACGTTGCATTTTGAAAGTCCCGATGTGTGTGCTCAGAGTGCACAAAAGTTGTGATTTATCATCCAAAACCAATTGATTATATTGGCATTGGCCAAATCTAACTTGGTGAAAAGTTCACCACCTTCTAACGAGGTAAAAATTTCATCTATCCTTGCCTTGGGTTATTTAAAATACTTAAATATTTATTTAAGGTGACTTTGTAGTCACCGCAGATTCTAATTTCTCTATTTGGTTTGAGAATGAGAACAATTGGTGTGCCCCATTCAGGATTTTCAACCTTTTCTAGAACATCATTCTTAATTAGTTCTAGTAATTGGGCTTCGATTTTACTTTTCCATGCAAAAGGAACTGGTCTTCGTTTAAAAAAAGCCGGTGTTGCGCCTTCC